>KZ309903.1:0-15545 GCA_000376725.2 Ladona fulva
CTCTGTTTGGAAGACTCGACAGCGGCATATCTTCGAACTAAATTCGGAAGGCGCGAAAGACGGCTAGTTTAAACTGTATCCAATCCCCTTAAGAAATTTTTTTCAAAATCACAAAGAAGACCTGTGAACTTGCAAACAGGTAAGGGGAAGGAATTTTTGAACTCTGCATTTTTAAAGACGGAAAACATCGCCTTTTACCACACGAATAATCCTGATGTCAAAGCGGCTGTTGTCGAAAGAGTGAATAGAACGATAAAATCGAAGGTATGGCGTTATTTCACGAAAACTTCGACTCACAAGCACATCGACGTACTACCGCAAATCATGGACTCTTACAATAATTCCGTAGATCCATCTATAAAAATGACACCAGCCTCTGTGAATGGAACGAACGTATATAAGGTGTGGCAAAATCTTTACGGTAAACAGATGGAGGAAACACATCAGAAAATTTCGAAATATCAGGTTGGCGATCATGTTCGAATGAGCAAGGAAAGAGCTCCGTTCAAAAAGGGGTACAAAGCAAATTGGACTTGGGAAATATTCAAAATTGAAAAAATCATTCTTCGAGATCCCATTGTTTACGTATTGTGTGATTTGACCAATGAAATTCTAGAGAGAACTTTTTACGAAGATTAGATACAGAAAGTTCGTTTCTCGAAATCTGAAGCTTTCAAGATCGATAAAATAATTCAAACGCGCGGTGTGGGGGTCAGAAAGGAGGTATTAGTCCAGTGGAAAGAATATCCTTCGAAATTTAATTCCTGGATTCGTTCTGCCAAAATTAAAAGTTTGTGATGGAGTTTTATCTGACTTTACCGAGTAATAGCTCGGCGGTGGTTTTTAAAGATAACATTACAACGAGATTCACAACTCTTCTGTCAAAGACTATATATCTCCAAGGGTTGTGGGAATGTGCCTTGGTCGAGATACATTTTCCCATGACTTTGAAAAATGTGTATGGCGATAATCGGGAAATAAGGATACACCCTGACTGTAAAATGGAACCGAATTTAATCGATATCGGCAAACATCTCCTTCGGGTCAGGAATTGTGTGACAGAATCCCGACCGGACATTACGAATCAATCGGAGAGGTGGTGATAGCCGTTAATAAAGTGCTATCTTCGACGGATTTGGGAGAAAAGATCGTCATATCTTAAGATACGAATCGAAGGGTGACAATACATTCCGGACCAAAAACATCGTTGCTTGTGTCTAACATGTTAGCAAGTGCTTGTTTTGTAAATGTGAACTGAAAATGTCCTATTTTCGGCGTCGTAACGAAATTCGTAATATTTATAGTCAAATATTAAACCAACGGAAAGCATTCGGAAAATGATACTTTTTATTCATACACTTCGTGTTAAGTAGTTCTAAGGTACAAAGTATCGAGTTGATGTTATGTTTATTTGAGGAGATATAAAATGCCAAACTTTAATTTTTTCGCGCCACAATTTTTGGGCGGAGGTAACTACACTTTAATTCCGATTTCTCGGGCCTTATATTCCCGCGATGAAAAACCAGAATCAGGTTTTTAGAGGCATAAAAGCATGCTCTTTCTTATAAAAGTAATTCGAAAAAGTTTCGAGAAGGTCTTTTTTGGTAAACGTTAGCTGAATATACCCTATTTTCGGCGTCGTAACGAAATTCGTAATATCTACAGTCAAATATTAAACCAACGGAAAGCATTTGGAAAGTGAAACTTTTTATTCCTACACTTCGTATTAAGTAGTTATACGATACAAAGTATCGCGTTAATATTATGGTTATTTGCAGAGATATAAAATGTTGAACTTTAAAATGTTTTTCGCACTACACTTTTAGGACGGAGGTAACTTCATGTTCATCCCGATTTCTCGTGCCTTATACGCCCGCGATAAAAAACCATAATTAGGTTTTTAGAGAGACAAAAGTATGCACTTTCTTTTAAAAATAATTTGGAAAAGTTTCGAGAGGGTCTTTTTTTGTAAATGTGAGCTGAATATACCCAATTTTCGGCGTCGTAACGAAAATCACAATATTTGCACTCAATTTTTAAACTAACGGACGACATTAAGAAAATGAAACTTTTTATTCCAACACTTTGTATACAGTAGTTATAAGGCACAAAGTTTCGTGTTTATTGTATGTTTATTTCAAAAGATATAAAATGCCAAACTTTAAATTTTTTTCGAGCCATAATTTTTTGGGCCGATTTTGCTTCAAATTTTCTTCGCAGATTTCGCTCATAAAAGATTTGTTATTATTTTGTGTAATAGAGCAACATAGGTTGTATAAGAATACCAAGTTTTGTTTTGCTCAACGGAATACTGCCTGAGATAACGTGTCTCAAACTTGCTAAAAATCGATGTCTAACTGTAGAAGGCTGCGGTAGGGGGTCAAACAAATGACTATATCTCAGCAAATATTTCATGGATGGATGTAAAACTTGGGAAATGTTCATAGAAGATATGAAGTTATGTTCACACAAAATTTCATTGAAATCGATGATGGTCAAGCGGGGACCGTTGGTCCACTTGACATGGAATGGCCCACCTGCCGTTGCAAGGGACACTGCCGCTTTTCCTCGTGAATGCCGTGATCCTCCGCGTAATGAGAACCTTGGAATATCGCCTTGAGAACTTTGAAGAACATTAACATGACTCTTAACAAACACTATAAGCTGGGAAAAGGTAGTAAAACCTTCGGCCTTAGTACATTCTTCAAATTTCATCAACGTATCGGGATCCAAACTCCGGGCAGCCAGCCGATACAAAAAAAAAACTCACCCATATCAGAAATATTTAATGTTTTTAAAGAAGCATAAACTTTAGAAAAGGTAGTAACAAAATTTTGAAGATTATGAAGTGATGCTTCAGCAATGGGAGGAAATCCCAACAATGTATCTACACAATTGAAACCCAACAACTTTGGATTATCAAAGTATTCAGACAATTCGTTCCAGGCCACAGGATAATACGCCGCACCGAATGGCACTGAACTAATGAGAGCCAAAGCATCCCCCGACAAGGCAGTTTTTAAATATGAAAACGTTTCGGTCGGAGAAATATCCTCCCGATCGTGCACTATACATTTGAACAGACCCCGAAAAGCCTCCCAGTCCATAAATGCGCCAGAAAACTGCGGAATTTTGATTTTCGGCAAGGAACACCTTTGAGACGAAGGTGAATGATGCACCGCAGTAGACCGTTCCTCGGTCTTTGACTCCTGCTTAGCTTCTATTAAATCACGAGCGTTTGGTAATACTCCGATTCAACTTCTCGAGCTCTTTCAACATCGAGACTTAAAACGTCTACTTGGCCTGATCTATGGCAGAATTCCTCAATTTGGTCCTGATGAATCTGGAAATTAGTGTAAACACTTGATAATTCTGCACATCGGGCCTTAAATATTCCAACTTTATCACGTTCGACGAGCTTGAGAGGGACTTTAGCTACTTCCATGGACAAATCTTTCACAGCCTTAATAGTAGCCCCGAACACATCCCCTTTGAATCTCATTAACTTTAATCGGGAACTAAATTGCTCTCGTGTCTGAGCGGGTTCCCCTTTCTGCTCTTCCGGATTCGGCATTGTAACATAATACGCCCCACCAAATGCTTATAGGAAATAAATTGCACCAGAATGGAACGCTAGGAAATTACGTTACAGCCCTCATCAAAGCATGTTGATTCACAAACAAAACTAAAAAATCCCCATCACATCTAAATTCCCGGGTTTCGGCCAAATGTTTCGAGAAGAACTCTGTTACGAACTCGCGTTACGACTGTTCGTCGGGCTTACGTTCCACCCGCTGGGTCTTTATGTGGGAGAGCTAGATCCAGGAATCTTTAGATGGGAGACTCACCATTTCTCCGGGCTCGAGCGTTCTCCGGCGGTGATGGGAGGCTAAGAAGGACACACTGCTTTTCACACAAAAAAGAAATCTCCGCCCCCTACCCATAATGCCCCGTCCCGGGTTGGTGAGAGGGTGAGGAAAGCGGGATAGGCGGGAGGATTAAAATGGCCAGCGCGTAAACAAATGTTTTCATTGAATTAAAACGCATTAATCGTTAGATATCGAAATCTAATTAAATTGATATTGCTTAAAAATTCATAATAGTTTTCGTTACCTTCGATATTGTTGTCCGAAAGTTAAAATGAAGTAATTAAGAATTATTGGAAAAAACGTTATGTATATCATCGTAAATATTTGTAATTAAATTTTCTGTTCTTAAATGAGTTTTAGATGTAAAAGTAATTAGTATGTGTGAAACATCGACAACTGTGATATTTGCTAACTTCCTACGAATTAAAACGTTTTTCAACGTTTGGAACGTTTTGATAGCAATTGAAACGTTTTTGAAAATCATCCTTAAAGAAGATTTTGTCGAATTTATGAAATAATAATACGAAATTCCTNTTTTTATTATTTAAAAAATATTTATAATTTAAATTCTTCTTAAAGATATTTTTTGGTACTAACAAACATCAATCCACGTAAATATGAAAAAATAAAAATCAGTTACTGGGGTAGGTTCACCATTTACGAGCCGCAGTGAATGGGTTAAAAAATCATGGAGACATTCCTTGGCCCTTCTTTCTAAGCCCATTTTCTCTGCTTTAGCTGACAACAGGTGATGAGGTACTTTCTCAAACGCTTTATAAAAGTCTACATGTTTTTGTGAAAGTATCTCAGGTATTGCTTAAATTGTGTTACTCGTGTTGGGAAAAACTTGAAACATAATATGGATAAGGAAAGGTAATAAAGTTTAACATTTTATGGTCTATAATAATGTACCATTTTAGCTAAATAAAATTTAATAATAACCATTTTAGATAAATTCGCATCCAAGTCAACTGCAACAATATTACTTCATTAATCAATAATTTTGTAGCAATACACTTAACCTTCATGGGTCTAATTTCTGTCAGGTTGTAATGGAATGGTTTCTTGGCACAGAAGACACTTTCACATACCCAAGTTAGAATCATTGATACTTTAACAGAAGCAAAGACAATAATAACATAGACCCTGAGTCTAAAAGTTTCTTATTATGTGTTGTAAACTACATGCAAATTAATTATACAGTATCCATATTTTGATGGCAAACAAAATAACTGATCAATGGTAAAANGTTAAATTTAAATTCTTTTGATAAAAACTGCATGCGGCAGATATGGCCCACTGTTGTAATGCCCTAGTGGTTACATATTTTCCACTCTCTCTAGCTACCACGAATCTGTCCCAAGCCAAATTATTAATTTGATCGTATTTCTCTATCACCGACTTATTAATGTTGATAATTATAAAATTTTCGCCGTTACACTTTCGCCTGGATTGTAGCAGGCTCGAAAGTTTGTAATGAATTTATTCCAAGGTTCAAAGCCAAAAGCAAATTTATCTTCTCTTAAAACTTGACTCAGAGTCGCTCTAGTATCAAATTGTAAATTTTCATGATGTTCACGAATCGATCCCTGGGTATAGTGCTGGAAAATATTTTAGAGCCCGATATTTTGTTACAACAACGTTTGATTGTGTGTTTCGTTAAATATTTCTTATGATATACAACAGAATTTTCAATTATTTTCTTTTAATTTGGGATAGTAATAAACAAAGTCCAGATGTATAAAAAAACAAGCTAAATATTTTTATGTAACACTCAAAGAGGGTGAAAATAGTAAGGAAAATTCATGACCCGTTATGACGGGTATCTAAACCCGTTCTAAGCGGTCTCAACGAGTTCTAAAGTGTTTCAGGCTGTTCTTAGCGGTCTCAACGTGTTCTAAGCGATTTCAACGTGTTCCTAAGCGATTTAAACCCGTTTCGTGTTCTAAGCGGTCTAAGCATCTTTCTAAGCGATATCAACGTCTTCTAAGCGCAGTAAGCGTAATTTAACTGGAGTAAGGGCAATTTAAGCAGAGAAAGCGTATTCTGAGCGGACTAAACGAAGTAAGCTCATTATAAGCGGACTAAGCGCAATTTAAGTTGATTCTAAGCAAAGTAAGCGCAATTTAAGCGGATTCTAAGCGAAGTATGCGCAATTTAAGTGGATTCTAAGCGGATTAAGCGAATTTTAATCGGATTCTAAGCAAAATAAGCGCAATTTAAGTGGATTCTAAGCGGANTTTTATCAATTTCGCTCTTCGGCAAGCGCCCCAAAAAAGATTTTGGAAAAGACACTCAAAATCATCATCATCAAACCTGTGGCTACTAGGGATAAAATCTTTACGGTATACGATAGAAATCTTCAACTCCTAACGATATCGCGAATTTCAACGTTCTATCTTAACGGAAAATACCCTAAACGAATTTTTGCAAGTGCGCTCAATGTATTTTAAAAGGAAAAAGTCTCTTTTTTGGGGAAGGAACGAACCCATGATATCTAGGATCAGTGTCTGCATTTTTCTTTAGTGTCAAACTCGGGGATTTTACGCAAAAAAAATCGCCGGCTCTGTTCAGCCTTTTCGTTTAGACTCAGCATTGGTATTGTATATACGTATACATAGAACTGGTTACGCTGAAGGAAGAGCATATATCTTTACAGCATACGAGAAACATCTATCTTTTCTTACAGTGTTAGTGAATTTTGTCAGTGCCGTGTATTACAACTTTCTATCTTAACATTAAATACCCTGAAAGAATTCTAGAACTTCGGACATACAAATTTTGCTTGTATCAAACTAAGGACCAGCAGAACTAAATCCTTTACGGTATAAGAAAGATATGTATATCCTCTGTCAATGTCATGAATTTAAACGTTCTATCTTACTGCAAAATACCCTAAATGATTTTTTTTTAATTTGGACTTTATTATTTTATTTATTTATTATTAAACAAAATTTCTTTTAATTAACAATTAATATCAATGCTTAAGGCACATAAAGTTTCAATATCACAGTTCCTCATATATATTGATATTTATTCCAATAAAATAATCTTTGGTTTATTATCATAATATCACAAAATTGTTTCGCTTTGGAATTGATTTCTTTGGTTAAACACAGGAGCCATTTTATTCACAGTGACAGAGCATCTTCTCTGAAGTTTTCATCATCTTGGAATTATGGAAAGGTCACATGGCATTCTTTGCTTGTATTGAAATTCATATATAGTTATGCTATATAGGATACAATCCAAGTATGTTCCTGTAAATTTTAAATAAAAAGTTTATGTTCAATCATGTTCTTGCAGATAATGAAGTTATTTTCATCTAAAATCTTACTTATCTGGAAACTTTTAACTATTTCTAAGATTAAATTTAATTGTACCTCTTAAGCAAATATGTTATCTAAAAAAAGGGAAATCCATATATGTAGGTAAATTCCATACCTATTTAAGGTGCTTTTAACTCCATAGTGAACAAAAAATGTTATCATAATTACCTCATGTCATCCAATATTATGTCATCGACAAAACACATGTCATAGGTATGCAGATCCTCGCATGTGGTTACAAACTTAAATAAGTTTATTTCTGTCATACCCTTGTGGACATCAAATCTTATTACTTTTAATCTGCAATTTAAAAGCCAATAGTTTGCTTACAAAATAACATATTACGTGAAGTGATTCATAATTAAAGATACCAGTTATCTTCACCTTATACATTTAGTAAATAAAGGCACTAAGCCTACTTCAGTGACCCTTTTACCGTTCGTCTGTACATCTATTTCTTCTAAGTAAGGCTGAGTTTCTGCCAGCTCTACCAGGAATGAATCTTCTATACAGGGAATATTATTTAAACATAATATTTTTAAGTTCTGTGGAGAGGATTTTAAAGTAGATATATTAAGTAACTTTCTAAAGCTCGAATATTTTATGAAACAATGCACCAATTAAAATTCAAGCACAAGTTATATTTTCAATTACCTCCTTGGGTTGCTTATGACAAAAAATATTTTATGTGCTCTAAATATTTTCCACTGTATCATGATCAGCAAAAATTTTTCCCAATGTAATTATATTTATATTCTAATAAGTAATATTAATATTCCTCATATTTACCTTGATCTGGTGTATGGCACTTAATCCACCAATAGTTAATTTTTCTGCATGAGTAATTTGTAGCTCCTGCAGACTTGAATTCAACTGCAGAATGGTTTGTAAATTATGATCTTCTAACCATGTGGCTCCTGGTAGGAAAAGGCTCTTCAGACGACTAGTCTGAGGGAGTACAGCCTGAATAATGAGTACATATATTAGAAGTTATATGTTAATTATACTACATATTATGCATTCCTTAACCTTTATTGACATTTGAAAAAGAAATGCTATTAAATCTATTTATGGTGAGATTTAAATATGCCTTTCATGAAATAATGATTATGTCTAAAATATTCCTTTTATTTGATGGTTCCAATTTACTAGGATACTTTTACCAAAAAGTAAAATGACTAAGTACATTGATAGGAGAGAAAATTTATTAACTCAAGTCCTCTGCATTAGCAAAAAAGAGACCCATAAGTCAGAAAGAAAAAGAGGGCAAAGAAATTATCTACACGTTTAGAAAGACAGCGCTGAATATTCAAAACACAAGATACATGCAATAGAAATGTGTAGTATAATAAGAAAACGATGGAAACTTTGGTAAAATTTTTGGAAGGAAAAAACTTCACTATATTCTAGTTTTTATGTTGATAATATGAAAATATTTCGTATGTTTATATTGTATTCAGCTAAAATTATGATACCAGGAGATTTTATTAAATCACTAACCTATTTATCTTTGAAAAGCAATATCTTGTTGTATATTTTCATTAAATAAAGACTGGCAAGGAAGTGTTCAGATGAATTAGAACGTTTCTTCAGGTCTCCCATCAAATGTTATTTACCAATAACGTAAAACTTTATACACCCAATTTTCCAAACAACAGTTCTGAATTTACACATCCATCGATCATTTGAAGCATAGCATAACCATGATATTTCCGCTCAAAATACTCAATTTTTCAATCAATATGCTCAAGTACTCAACTCATTAAACTCCATGATAGAACTGAATCGCAGAATTACTAATCTTTATTAATTAATCGTCGTAGAAAGCCCTAACTGCATCATTTACTGTCAACACTAGTTGACTAAGTTCTGTTTGGCCAATTTTACATAAGGTAAACGCGAAAACATTTTTTCATGAGTTCAAGTCCTCTATATGATACATAAAAATATATATCGGTGATTCGTGTTTTGAAGAACCGAGTCCGACATGTACATATCAAGTCACACGGGTTTTTAAACCCCTGTAACGGTAAACGTAAAGTGATTTTATAAAATCACCTTAGGTTTACCGTAAATGCCGCTAAATTTTCACCAATCTTAAATTTAAAGGGCTTTTATAGTACTTAAAATAATTTAATACAAAACAGCATTTAAACACTTAGATCTTGAATGTACATCTATAAACGAAAAGTGTATAAGGTAAGTAAGGTTACCTGAATTACTTCAGGTTTCTGCATAGAGGAATTTAATGTTTTTTCGGTTGCGATGAATTCTTTTACGACCTCATAGAATTCCTCATCTGCTTCCTGCAGGTGAATAATATCCTCCAGGCTCAATTTACGTAAGATGCACGGAAACAGTAAATCCAGCCACGGTAAATTTACAAATGATTTCACGTTACTCTGGAAGAGGAATTCGTGTTTAACAAATACCCTATATCACTTCGTAATATAACTTACTTTTACCACAATCATAGTTTTCAAATGAATAATATACTGAAGGTTATCTCACAAATCATATTTACGGATATTTCTATTTACTTCATTTGTAGCTGGCTTTAATGCTTACCATCTTTTCAGCTGTCTCGCGCCAAATGAAGAAGAGACTACCTTTAGGGGGGGGGGGGAAGCGTATTACTCAATGCGCACCCAATTGTTAATATGTACTCTCACGGAGTCGTTGGATTATTGGCTGAACCATACAACAATTAGGTGTTTAATATTCACAATTGTTCTTCTTGATCTATTTTACTGTGATTTACATTCCTAGTCATATATGATAGATGAATTTATCCTTCTAAATCGATTCCCTCTATCCCCATACAGCAGGTAATAAGGAAAGAAGTTCCTCAAAATGGCTGTCGCGAATAACCGTAATGTAAAAAGATATGTCCTCAATTCCGCTCGCGGCTGTTTTATAACTATGCAGTGTAAAAATGACTTTCTGATAATGCTACTCATTATTATGGTCCTCCATGAGTTAACGTGCTTGCATATTGAATTTCATCTATATTTACTTGTGTTGCGTCTGGCTTTGGATCAGTTTAGGAGTTGTTAGCCTTGGATATGAAAAACAGCCACAAATACTACTTATTAGCCGAATTTTATCAATTTCGCTCTTCGGCAAGCGCCCCAAAAAAGATTTTGGAAAAGACACTCAAAATCATCATCATCAAACCTGTGGCTACTAGGGATAAAATCTTTACGGTATACGATAGAAATCTTCAACTCCTAACGATATCGCGAATTTCAACGTTCTATCTTAACGGAAAATACCCTAAACGAATTTTTGCAAGTGCGCTCAATGTATTTTAAAAGGAAAAAGTCTCTTTTTTGGGGAAGGAACGAACCCATGATATCTAGGATCAGTGTCTGCATTTTTCTTTAGTGTCAAACTCGGGGATTTTACGCAAAAAAAATCGCCGGCTCTGTTCAGCCTTTTCGTTTAGACTCAGCATTGGTATTGTATATACGTATACATAGAACTGGTTACGCTGAAGGAAGAGCATATATTTTATTATAGGGCAACAAAGAATGGAAGACTTGGAGGAGTTGGCTTCTTGATTAACAAGAAATGAAAAAATAATGTGTAGAAAATAGAAAGTGACAGAACCTGTAAGCTCATTCTCAGGATAAATAAGGTTACTCTGTTACCCATCATCCAAGTTTATGCTCCCACTAGGGTGGTCCTTATTCACAGGGAAAAAATTTTTTATGAATTTCTTTCGGGAGGTCCCCTAGATTTGTTCCATGTGATCAGAAAATAAATTGCTTAAAATATTATCGTCATCGGAGGACTGAAAGACGTACCGCATCGCACTTTACGTTTATACATTTCAACTTTTTGGCCGCTTTTCTGTTATCAAAGATGATTACCAAGGCTTGCTATCCTTTACTTTATAAGTAATTAAATTTCATTTGATACTTTTACCAATAAATAAACAGATATTTAATGGGGTATCGTAGTTTCCGAGATTCGGTTCAGATAGTGGGCGCGCGCCAGGCACATTGCAATGTGCCCTCGGCGCCTCTGTTCGAATCTATCAAGGTCGCCGCCACCACGTTTCTCGTTTAGCAATATAAAACTAGTTCTAAAATTAGTACCGATTTCCGTTTTTGGTAGATCCCGAGAACGATGCGTTAAAAACTTTCAGCATTTAAATACCTGTATAACTACTTAAAGCAGGAATACTATACTTTTTCAGTGCAATTATGAAAACAGGTTTTTAAAGTAGAGGAGATTCATTAAATCAATGAAGACAATTGGATGAAAACAAATATATTCAATTAATTTCTTCTTTTATTAGAGTGTGTGTAACATTTATAACGATTGTTTGAATAATCAATTTGAATTCAAAGAAAATTAGATTCATGAATGAAGCCTTAAAGTCCCTTACTTTGAATTGCATTATATCTTGTGGGTACATAGATGTTCTTTTGGTTTAGTTATCTGAAATATCGATGAAGCTTGATTCCAAAGCTTTTATCATTTGTTTTTGTGCCTATGGTTAGGCCTATTTGTCAGGGAAAAATACTAAGGATGCAGTTTCTTGTGCAAGGTGCCACAAATATTCACGTAATTTTTCACTGTCACACAATTAATTTTACTATCAGTGATGCTCTATTTATGCAGATTATTAAAGAGTGGCAAATCTTCCCCAGGAGCTCCATGGATATTCGGGGCAGCTATCCAAACCTTCATGTACATGCAAAAAAGAAACATTTTCAGGAAGTATAATGCTTGAACATCCGTCTAGCATGGTGCAACGCACTGGGAAGGAAACACTCGAGGAGTCCCTCTCAAAAAAATAACATTAACTTAAGATGCTATCGTTCAAAATCTCCATTTCAAAATCTAGAATTTCTCCCACTGTGCTCCTAGAGCACTCCAGTCTTTCATTCCAGGTTTACAATCCTCCATGTTAATTTGAGACCATGCGTTCAGAAGTCTTTTGAAGAGGGGAGCATTTGGGCTTGAGGAGTTTTGAAACTTGTCATCGAAAAAATGATATCCTTCCATGTTGTTGAGCTAATAAAAGATAAGCTCCATTCTGTATACCTGTGATCGATGCACTTCAGCAGAATGCTTGAAATATATCGGTGAGGCCCCACTCCTTGGGCACTCACTGCACTGAAATGATCTCTCCCACTCCCAGGCGATGTGCTACGGACTGCGACAAAATGTTCAGTTTCACTATAACAGTAGGTAGAGATTAGAGGCAGTCTATGACTGCCTGTAATTGCTCACCTATTGGTCGCAGCCAGGAGCTGCTGTGGGCAGAATATATTTCTAATCTCCACATAGGTTTTGCAGAAAAAGAAATGGATTTACTGTACACGGGCATGGAAAAATGCTTTCGTTATTGGTGAACAAAGAACTCCTACATAGACTCCTTCAGCCCCTGCCATACGCCACTAACTGCTTGCAGTAACTTATATTTCTAAAACTATCCATAAATTTATACCTTCTATCTAAGCGGTAAATGCCCTGAATGAATATTTGAAAATCCACTTATGTATTCAAATGGGGAAAGTAGCTTTTTCGAGGACTCTTAGGATCAAATCCATGATACCCAAGACTGATATCTCACTTTTTGTCTAGTGAGATGGTTATAACCATCTCACTAGACAAAAAGACCTGACGATTATTTAGCTATAAGAGCCTATAGGCTCTTATAGCTAAATGATCGTCAGGTCAGTGAGATTATTCATTTAACCTCAGAATTCGTACCTTATATAGGTACAGTAAAACACCTCCTAACGGACACCCCTCCTATTGGACGATTTCATGATGTCCCGAACAGAAGCATTTCATTTTACGTACATTTTGAACCCCTCTACACCGGACACTCACGAGCGGACGCGGACAGCTAACTTTTTGCTCCTTGGAAATAAAATAACCTCTGCTAACGGACATCTTAGCTGATTTTACAACCGAAATCCTTTCAATACCCGATGTTCTTATACTCAGTTACCAAAGTCTTTCAATATGACACACATTCATTACTTAATACGATTTTGCTATCGTAGCGTACATTCGCTGCTATGTGTTTCTTCCATACTACAATGGAACGTGGTCCCCTCACATACGTTTCCATCTCAGTCGATCCTGAGGTTTTCAGTTCCATCAGATGGCCATCGTTCCATACGATGGCAGCGCGGAAGTTTCTTTCTTTATAAGATAAGGTAGAGATTATTAACTGCTACAAAAACAGTAAGTCTTCTGTGAGGGTTCTTGCTGAGCACTTTAAAGTTAGAAAAAAATCAAATCGCAGATTTATTAGAAAATAAAAAAAAAATTTTGAGATTTTTCCGTGAAAGTGAACTTTTGGATAAAAGGAGCCATGTATTTCAGGTCGGCAAAGTTGCTTTTTTTGATAAAGCAGTTTTTGAGTTGTTTCGACGAATTCGGTCACGAAAAATTCCTGTTTCGGGTCCTATGATTCAAGAAAAAACCTTAGAAATCGCCCAGGAATTGAATGTCGGTGCATTTAAAGCGTCCAACGGGTGGTTAGACCACTTCAGAATCCGTCATAAAATAACATTCAAAGCTATTTGTGGCGAACCGGCATCGGTTAGTGAAGATACAGTAACTGAATAGGCATACAAAATTAGAGGAATAGTTGAAGGGTATGCTCGTGAAAACGTTTTTAACGCTGATGAAATAGGGTTGTTTTATCGTGTCCTCCCAGAAAAAACGTTATGCATTAAAGGAGAAATTGTGCAGGAGGAAAAGTTGCCAAAGAACGTTTGACGGTTCTTCTTTGCTCTAGTATGTATGTAGAAAAGCTACAGCCTCTTGTCATTGGAAAAACTGCCAAGCCAAGGTGCTTTAAAGCAGTGAATATGGAATCTCTTCCAGTCTCATGGAAATATAATTCGAAAGCATGGATGACTACGGATATCATGATGAAGTGGTTGGAGAATTAAGTGGTGTGAGCTTCGTTCTCATTTCTTCCCCTTGAAGCCCGCTCAATTTCTAAGCAAAGTGAGAACGTCTTTTTCAGGATGAAACTCCTATTTTTAGTTGTCCGTTATTCTTAAGTATTTCAAAATAGCAGATCTTCGTTACTGAGATCAACTGTTTTCTTCTTCAAGAAATTATTCAGCTATCAAACTAGGCATAGTTCAACATGAGGTACGCATTTTATCTTACATTCAGGTCTTATATTTCCCAGTTTTTATATTACTATACTACCCTACTGGATACATTTAATAATATTACAATTTATTATTTCAGAGTAGGTCCAAATGAGTGAGATAGGAAGATAGTAGAAGAACAGAAGAAGATGAAATCATCTGACTGTTGATGGAAGAAGAGGAAGCAGAGGATGTAATTTCTACTGACAGTGACTCAGAGTTTGAGGTACCTGATGACGAAGGGTCAAGCTTAGATGATGATGAAGATGCTGATATTTCATGTCTGACTAGTTCTGTAGTTGAACCAGAGCCTGTACCCACTGCTGGGAAGCCTATACTTTGGTGCTGTAATAAATTGGCAGCCAAAGGCATCACCTTTAGCGGGAGACCCGGACTGAAGGTAGGTAGTCCTGGAAGTAGACCTTTTGACTATTTTAAACTTTTTCTAATGAGGAATTTGTTAAACTATTAGAAACTGAAACCAATATAAATGGAAGAAACCTTTTTCAAACATCAAAAAACAGTGGGAAAATGTTTCCCGTGATGAGATGGAAAGTTCTTACGAATGCTATTTCATATGGGGAATATCAAATTAAATAAATTACAAGATTACTGGCAGAAGGATGACTTATATGACCAACCAACTTTCTCTAAAGTTATGTCAAGGGATAGATTTTTGAACGCAAGACAATAGACCCATTGTACACAAATTAGGCCTTTATTAAATTTATTTCAGAAAAATGTTGGCATATGAATGGTCTTGGCAGCAAACCTAGGTCATTAGGGAAAAAATCTTTACAGCATACGAGAAACATCTATCTTTTCTTACAGTGTTAGTGAATTTTGTCAGTGCCGTGTATTACAACTTTCTATCTTAACATTAAATACCCTGAAAGAATTCTAGAACTTCGGACATACAAATTTTGCTTGTATCAAACTAAGGACCAGCAGAACTAAATCCTTTATGGCATAAGAAAGATATGTATATCCTCTGTCAATGTCATGAATTTAAACGTTCTATCTTACTGCAAAATACCCTAAATGATTTTTTTTTAATTTGGACTTTATTATTTTATTTATTTATTATTAAACAAAATTTCTTTTAATTAACAATTAATATCAATGCTTAAGGCACATAAAATTTCAATATCACAGTTCCTCATATATATTGATATTTATTCCAATAAAATAATCTTTGGTTTATTATC
>KZ309904.1:4954-18766 GCA_000376725.2 Ladona fulva
CTAAATCCAAAAATTTCCTGGTGACACAGCATCTTCCCATGCGCTTTCTGCATCCCTTTCCCATACGCTTTCTGCCGTGACCTCTGCCCTCCCCACCCTTATGCACCCTGACATCCTTTTTCTCCCTATAAATAGGAACCGTTTCCTGCACAGGCAACTTTTTCTCCCTGTGGCCTCTTAGGTTCATAAGACCCGAGGCCACACTCCGCTCCCTCTCCCCCTGTGCTGCCTTCGACCACGCGTTGCACTCCCTGTGTTTGGGCTAGCTACCCATCGGCCAAGGATTGTCAAGTCCGGCTTCTGTCTGTTCTGTCACGTAATACGAAGTAATTGAGTAAATAGGAAGTAAAGTGCATCAAAGAAAGGAAGGGGCATTTATGTACTGCATTTATTTATGTATTTTTGCACTGCAGGCAAGGAAAGGGCATTTATGATTAAATTTGATCATATTCGCCAGAATTTGTGGAACAAAGTTGCAAGGGAAACTAGAATATTCTTTCTTCATTCCTTAGCATTTATGATTTATGATCATTTATGATAATTTATAATAGTTTATGATAATTTGATGTTTTTAAGAAATGAGAGGCAAGTATAATTATAAGGGAATTTGTAGTAATAATATCAACGGCAAATTATTCAGAGAAATACCAAAAGGGATATATTTCCACAAGAGCTACAAAATACATAGATGTAATGGATATCATAAAATGATATTAAAATTCCATGTGAAGGTTTTATTACTCATTCCAAGATTGATTTGCTTTCTGCTTTATTTTAAATCATGATATACATCTGATAGTATCATATATCTGAGGGAACAGTAGAGGATCAGAAAAATCTGAAATTACCATGAGAGCAAAAGGAGAGAAATATTAGAAAGATAGTCATTGGTTATAATATAAATAAATGACAGGTTGCAGTTGATTTTCATTACATCAGGATACCATAATAAGGATTATTGTCTTTCAATTATTATTTAGTAATAGAAGTAATGGACAGAGCAAATAGACTACTAAACAACACAATAAAGATACTAATTTCCTAACCTTAAATTCAGCAAAAACTGAATGCATCTTTTTTGGAGAAGATCCAAATGTGTTCGATGAGAATAAGTATTACATAACTATACATGATACCAGGTGCTTGAAGAACAGATCATGTAAATGCAAAAATATAAAAATAGTTGAGCAAAGAAAATACTTGGGGGTTAAAATAGATAATAAACTGACATGCTATACTTAGCATCAACATAGCATGATAACACCACATGCTATACTTAGCATCAACATAGCATGATAACACCACATGCTATACTTAGCATCAACATAGCATGATAACACCACATGCTATACTTAGCATCAACATAGCATGATAACACCACATGCTATACTTAGCATCAACATAGCATGATAACACCACATGCTATACTTAGCATCAACATAGCATGATAACACCACATGCTATACTTAGCATCAACATAGCATGATAACACCACATGCTATACTTAGCATCAACATAGCATGATAACACCACATGCTATACTTAGCATCAACATAGCATGATAACACCACATGCTATACTTAGCATCAACATAGCATGATAACACCACATGCTATACTTAGCATCAACATAGCATGATAACACCACATGCTATACTTAGCATCAACATAGCATGATAACACCACATGCTATACTTAGCATCAACATAGCATGATAACACCACATGCTATACTTAGCATCAACATAGCATGATAACACCACATGCTATACTTAGCATCAACATAGCATGATAACACCACATGCTATACTTAGCATCAACATAGCATGATAACACCACATGCTATACTTAGCATCAACATAGCATGATAACACCACATGCTATACTTAGCATCAACATAGCATGATAACACCACATGCTATACTTAGCATCAACATAGCATGATAACACCACATGCTATACTTAGCATCAACATAGCATGATAACACCACATGCTATACTTAGCATCAACATAGCATGATAACACCACATGCTATACTTAGCATCAACATAGCATGATAACACCACATGCTATACTTAGCATCAACATAGCATGATAACACCACATGCTATACTTAGCATCAACATAGCATGATAACACCACATGCTATACTTAGCATCAACATAGCATGATAACACCACATGCTATACTTAGCATCAACATAGCATGATAACACCACATGCTATACTTAGCATCAACATAGCATGATAACACCACATGCTATACTTAGCATCAACATAGCATGATAACACCACATGCTATACTTAGCATCAACATAGCATGATAACACCACATGCTATACTTAGCATCAACATAGCATGATAACACCACATGCTATACTTAGCATCAACATAGCATGATAACACCACATGCTATACTTAGCATCAACATAGCATGATAACACCACATGCTATACTTAGCATCAACATAGCATGATAACACCACATGCTATACTTAGCATCAACATAGCATGATAACACCACATGCTATACTTAGCATCAACATAGCATGATAACACCACATGCTATACTTAGCATCAACATAGCATGATAACACCACATGCTATACTTAGCATCAACATAGCATGATAACACCACATGCTATACTTAGCATCAACATAGCATGATAACACCACATGCTATACTTAGCATCAACATAGCATGATAACACCACATGCTATACTTAGCATCAACATAGCATGATAACACCACATGCTATACTTAGCATCAACATAGCATGATAACACCACATGCTATACTTAGCATCAACATAGCATGATAACACCACATGCTATACTTAGCATCAACATAGCATGATAACACCACATGCTATACTTAGCATCAACATAGCATGATAACACCACATGCTATACTTAGCATCAACATAGCATGATAACACCACATGCTATACTTAGCATCAACATAGCATGATAACACCACATGCTATACTTAGCATCAACATAGCATGATAACACCACATGCTATACTTAGCATCAACATAGCATGATAACACCACATGCTATACTTAGCATCAACATAGCATGATAACACCACATGCTATACTTAGCATCAACATAGCATGATAACACCACATGCTATACTTAGCATCAACATAGCATGATAACACCACATGCTATACTTAGCATCAACATAGCATGATAACACCACATGCTATACTTAGCATCAACATAGCATGATAACACCACATGCTATACTTAGCATCAACATAGCATGATAACACCACATGCTATACTTAGCATCAACATAGCATGATAACACCACATGCTATACTTAGCATCAACATAGCATGATAACACCACATGCTATACTTAGCATCAACATAGCATGATAACACCACATGCTATACTTAGCATCAACATAGCATGATAACACCACATGCTATACTTAGCATCAACATAGCATGATAACACCACATGCTATACTTAGCATCAACATAGCATGATAACACCACATGCTATACTTAGCATCAACATAGCATGATAACACCACATGCTATACTTAGCATCAACATAGCATGATAACACCACATGCTATACTTAGCATCAACATAGCATGATAACACCACATGCTATACTTAGCATCAACATAGCATGATAACACCACATGCTATACTTAGCATCAACATAGCATGATAACACCACATGCTATACTTAGCATCAACATAGCATGATAACACCACATGCTATACTTAGCATCAACATAGCATGATAACACCACATGCTATACTTAGCATCAACATAGCATGATAACACCACATGCTATACTTAGCATCAACATAGCATGATAACACCACATGCTATACTTAGCATCAACATAGCATGATAACACCACATGCTATACTTAGCATCAACATAGCATGATAANTTATTTTGGTAGTATTGACTAATTTAAAGAAAGTACAATAAATGTTAAATCCAGTTTGTGTTATCATCAGTTAACATTATTTTAATATATATAACATGTTGCAACTGATTTGTTTTCTCATTGTATAAAGATTTTTATATTCGCAAGTGAGGGAGAGCCTTAATATGCTAAATGAAGAAGAGGACTAGCTAAACACCATGTATGTAAACCAAAATGGAGGTTCCACACAAAATTGTACTATTTTCTGATGGAAAAATTAATTTGTGAAATATAGTCTCATTGTTTGACTGAATGGCAGCTTAATGGCAACTCCACAAGGTTACATTGCTGTATAATGTTGCAGCTACCAAACTGTAACATTACTGCTATGTTATGGCAACATGAAATTGTTTGCTGGGCTGGGTTTTACATGTAATATGGTAGAAAATGGGACTTCAAAATGTTTTGGAATACATGAAATAGATGATATTTTTTGAAGCTCTTAACAAGAATAAGCCCTAAATCGGTAAATGATTCAACAAGAGGTACTTCAACCAGAATCACATTATGGAATAAATTCACAAAAAGACAGTCATATCTGAACAAAAACATGGGTCATTATAGCCCAATTTTGGAATTCTATAAAATATTACTTGTTAATCACAAACACAGATTATTTTCTAATTTGCCACTGAAACACCTAAATTCATTCCATCTGATATTTCTTTACAAAGCTTTGGTGAAACTGATAAAGAAAACACTGCAACACAGGTAGTAAATACACCACAGAAGTGAGAAGATTACAGACATTTTTATCCAAGTCTTTAAAATTGTTGTGTTGAATATTTCTTTTTGTCATTTGTTTATTTTGATGTATTTCTGTCTTTTTACTTGGTTTTTTTTATTTTATGTTTGTTCACCTAATATTTTGAATTTTTTTCAGTTCTTACTGATTTCTTATTTTAAATGCTACTTTCATTGGCTAATGCACACAATATATGCCAATTTACACTTTCCTAATTACACATGATGACAAGTACACATGCTGGTTACACAGATTGTTACAGCAGGAATACATTCAAGGAGTGCTGAAATAATTCAATCATTTTGTTACACTAACTTACATTCACTCATTATATCAATGAGTTAACACGATGCAAATGTTTGTGTCTCTAAAGCACCTTCAAACATAAATGTACCTTTTAACAAAAATATTATAAAATTTCATTTAATTATTCATACCATTTTCTCTGAATTGAAGATGCATGATTACTGAACATACAGTTTTGGTAAAAGTGCAATTCCTGATGATTAACAATGATTAATTGTTATGGTGATTATTAATACACTTATTTAGTTCTAAAATAATAGGTTCTAAATAATAGATAAGGGATCATTTGCTCCTCAGGTATTATACATATGTTATACAGATTATATTACAGAGTACAGAGTAAAGTACTCATAAATGTAAGTATATTCAAAGATGAATGAAGCAGCACTTGTTACAAAATAAGAGTTGAAGCAGATGTCAATGCATAATTATGATTAAAGGTTAGAATAAATGCACAGGAAAATGTACTATGAATGTGTGTGTAGTGAAATAATTAAGTAAAAGGAAAACAAATTAGACAGTACTGTAGAAGAAGGTTTTGGCAGAAGTATAAAGGATAAATAGAGGGGAATGTATAGCAATTTACATTTAATGTATAAATATTAAGAGGAGATGAATCGCTAAACATATTGAGCAATATATGAATATATGTGACATTTTTAGTATGAAAGTAATATTTTTTATCAAGATGCATTTTCATAATTCTTTCTTTGATAACTGAATGTATTCTGCTACTAAATAGTGAAAATAAAGAAGAAGAAAGTGCATTAAATGTGAGTGAGTAAGTAAATGGTAATAGAGAGAGGATGTTCCTCCAAAATGTATAAGACTCAACTATGTTATGCATAGTTCATTTTTTTCTGTTGAATTGAATGTTGAATCTTAAAGCTCCTTAAAGGCACACTAATATATATCTTCAGAAAAGAGACTTAAATGACAATTTCCTACATGCACTTAACTTTTCGTTATTGTTGTCAAAACGGAATCTTTAACTACACATCTGAAAAATGCTTTCCAAAACATTTTCCCTAGTTCCCAATTTATAAAGAAGTTACACATTTCAGTAGTTTGGAGAACTTAGTTAATTCCTGGATATTTCAACAGCCATATCTTGTTGAAAAGACATAAAAGAAGAAGAAAACATACAAATGCAAACTAACCTATAGAGCTGGGGATAAATGGTTATTTGGGAGGTCATAATTTTTGAAGTCACGTTTGATTCTCCTTCAACGTTGTACATTAGAAAATAATACAAACATTTCCCATTGCAATAAGAAGAATAAGAATATAATGTTTTGCTTAAAATGTTGGACTTTAAAAAAATTGTTTTCCAGCTCCATGCTAGGAGAAACAGAAGGAAATGTTCAAAAGAAAGTAAACATTTTTTGTAACAAGTAACACGAGAAACTTGCATTTTGTGTTGTAACATGGTTAGTAAATAAAACATCACCATGGAAATGATTTTTGTTGCAAATAATTACTTTTCTTGTAAGGAGAACTTCATTTACCAACTTGAATGAGCTGAATTCATAGTTTTGTTCCTGAGTAAACTAAATAAACTTACTTGACCTAAATAAATATTCACCATAATACTAAGCTAATAAAGTTAACTATTAATACTAGGTAATTATTAATCAAGTTGAAATTTCTTACATTCCAGTACCCAAAAAATTCTATTTCCAATTGATACATAACTAATGGCCAGATTAGCAAAACAGTTTAAATATGGGTGATAAAACAAGAACATGGTGAAAATCAACTATAAAAATTACTTATAGCAAAGTACTGTGCAAGTAATTGTCATAAAATAAACTTCTAAGCTCAAAAGCTCTATGCAAGGTTCCCTAAAATCTAGTACTCTATAATAAAACCACTTATGTAAATGGTTACCACTAATCTAATTTTCACTTGAGGTTTTTAACTGTACCAAATCCATTTACCTAAAAAATACAAAAAACCAATGATTCAACTGTAAGTTAATAGAGGTGTGTGAGAATTGTCTTCTGTACACCCTGGTCCTTGCCTTCTACACATTCCAAGACAATTGATATCCACAATTTCTACTAGAGCAATGGATGCTTGGCAAACTATGACTGAAAGAGAATTTGCTGACCTTTCTAAACTGGTTGGAGAGAAATTAATTAAAATTACAATTATAAGGGTACAAGTACACCATCATTCATTGGTTCTTTTAAAAATTTCATTACAAACTGTTTTCTTTTCTACTCTTTATATAAATGGGGAGTACCAACACCTGCACCTGTATCTTGCAAATGATATAGTACTTTTTGTAATAAATGCAGAAGAATGAACTTGAAGTCCTCAGCAGAACAAAAAATCAGCGTGAACTTAACAAAAACAAAGGTAATTTGCAGGCCAAGAACTAATTAAACTGAATGAAATACCTCCTGATGTCTGCTGAGATAACACATACACACACTAAGATAGCAAGTAGAAAAGAACAGCAGGATGAATGAAGTGAACAAATGCAGCAATAACCAAGAAACTCTAGACAACACAAAGAAATATGGAAAAGTGTATGCTTGGAATAACAAGAAGATACAGGAAACACAACACCTGGGTGTGAAACATCATACTGTATGGTAAGATCACTGAAATAGATGTGGGAAGGCCATGTTGTAAGAAGAAGCAACAGTTGGCAGACATTTGTAGTTCTCAGTAGGACACCAAGAGATGCGAATAGACCAAGAAGACCAAAGGAAGGAAGGACCAAAGGAGGATGGAAGAGAGACATCAAGTGTATCACTGTGGCAAAGGGAAGCACAGAATAGAGAAAATTGGAAAATGCTTGGAGAGAACTACATTATACATTGGATAAAAAATGGCTGATGATGATCATACAACATTCAATGCGATTAACTTTCCCATGATATTCAAGGTAATGATAAATGACTTATTCATCTTATCATTAGCAAATTAATATCATACTCTAAGGAAGGAAATGACAATACCTTGTAACAAGTTAATTAGAATGTTTAGCAAAAACATTCCATGAATCAAGATGATGTTCTAAAAAGGGATTTTTATTTTAATTACACATTTATGTATATATTTTTGTGTGTAATACACAAATCAAAATTTAACGTACATTTGAAACTGAGTATATGAAAGGATAGCTGATGGAAGATTATAATAAATGAGGGCCAAATATTAACTTTGGTTAAATGAAATATTTTGTAACCATACGAGGGCTATAAAAGCACCTGTGTGAGGCAAAAAAATGCGTATTTTTAACTTCTTTTAAATTTATATCTCAATATAGTCTCTTTTGAACTCAATACATCCAGCGATATTCTAACTTTTTCAAGCCATCCAAAAATAAATTTTGCCGAACTCTGCAAAATAGGCCTCTGTTGTAGTGATGAATTTCTTGTTTGATGCGAATCGCTTTCCCCTAAGCCATTTTTTCATGTTTGCAGACGAAATGAAATTGCATGAAGCCAAATCTGGAGAATTGGGTGGATGAGGTAGCAATTCATACAGTAATGTGACCAGTTTTGCTGTGGCGATTGCAGATGAGTGAGCTGGTGCATTGTTCTGATGAAAGAGCACTTTTTTCTTTGCCAAATGGGCCAGTTTTTCCCTCAATTCAGCATCAAATTGGTCCAATAAATCAGCATAGTACTGCCCTGTGATTGTCCTTACCTTCTCCAAATAGTCAGTGAAGATAATGCCTTGCAAATCCCAAAAAAAAGTGGCAATGACTTTTCCGGCCGATGGAACCGTTTTCGCCTTCTTTGGAGCAGCTAGGTGAAAACCCACTGTTTTGACTGTTCTTTTATTTCTGGCATGTAGTAATGGATCCATGTTTCATCAACAGTCACAAAATGCTGGAGAAACTCTTTCCGATCGTGCTTAAACATGTCTAAACACTGCTCCAAAGTTGTCATGCGATTCCGTTTTTGCTCCACTGTGAGAAAACGTGGCACCCATCTCCCCAACAGCTTTTCCATGTAGGATGCATGATATGCATGCATGATATGCATTCAATTGAGATGTTAATAATGTCAGCAATCTCTCTGATCTTCACAAGGCAATCTGCTAACATGATATCATGGACTTTTTTAACCAAATCCTCCGTAGTCACCTCAATCAGATGGCTTGGGTGCTCTTCATCAAAAGGGGATGTTTCCTCATACCTCTTCTCATCCAAAGAAAGAAATCAAATCACTGATCAATATTGCTCTTTCTCCATGGCGGCAAGCAAACACGAACTTGACTACTTTCAATAGCTATCAAAACAAAATTACTCAATTAATTTGTCTGAAATTATCTTGTCTTATCTAAAGATGGCATTAAATTATGGCTTACACATTTTGTGTCAGTGGTGCCATTAGTTGCTAAACACGGGGACGTATCATACAGCTCTCGTAGAGGTATAACTTTCATAGGGATGGAAGGAAAGGTTACTGAAAAAGAATACAAATATTTCAGGAGTACAATATAAAAATATGAACCCCCAAAATATAGAAGCTAACAACAGCAGAAGATACATATATTTCAACCAATGCTAAGGAAAGTATCCTAGGAAAAGAGCACAGTTTGAATCATTCAGTTAACTTAGATGCATCTCATGAAAAAGTATTTCCAGGATATAGAAATAATGGTTATGTTAATGATATTACAACCATTTTTTGTAATAAAAATATTGATGTTATTGAAACATGAAGGAAATATGAATACCATAAAAAATATAAACACCAATATTTTTAAAATGCAGCAATATTGTGAAAATATATTGACTTTATCATGGTTGAATAAAATATTAGAAGTTAATGCTCAAATATGCTACCATGTGCTTTATTATTAACTTCAAACCATTAAACTGAGATTTTAATATTTCAAGTAATATTGAAAGTTCCCTCTGATGCTAAAAATCTTATACTGCACATCCATAAATGACAACAATTATAATAGCAATTTAAATTAACCAAATTTGGTGTAGCATAAATCACACACCACTGCTAATGGTTTTGAAAAAATACCTACCTAGAGGAACTGGGGTAATTATTACTAATTTTTTTGGTATTAGATATTAAAATTAACGCCTCACTTGGTTTTTATATTCCTTGAAGAAATTTTCTGCAAAACCTTTTCTTATTTCATTCTTTAGTAGTAAACTTATTTTAAGAAACCAATAGAAAAGATTTTGTCTTCTTGTTTTTACGATCTTCTGAAATGCACAGTGAAGCACCTTGCCTCTGATATTATAAAATTGAGTGTTTTAGTGTCTGAGATTGCATTAATTTGGAATTCAATTTGTAGGGTATATTTACAAATCTATAACATATAACAAAAAATTTGGATTTAAATAAAGATTTTTGGCTGTGAACCATCAATTTTAATAACTGCAAGATAATAAATTGCATTGAACAAAAGGTTAAAAAATATTTTTTGGCATTCAGGTCCACTATCCTTTTTCACTATCCCCATCATTTCTCTAGTAGTTAATTCTTTATCATCAACTTCAAAATGTGGATTAATCCTGTTTTTCTATTTTCAAATTTAAAATTAAGATTAATTCAATTGTATATCACCTGATATAAATGCTATTCATACAAATCATACAACTGTAAGCTGAGTTTTAAATTATATTGCAAAATCAGAAAAAAATTTATCTTTTTCCAGTTAATGATAAAAAATTAATTAATTCATGAACAATAAGTTAGCATTTAATGGAAAAATATGGAAAGGTAAGCAATTAAAAATATCCTAAATGAATAGGATAAAAGAATATCAGAATAATGCTACTCCCCTACTTCCCCTCCTCGACTTCACCTCCCCTCAATTCCCCTCCCCTCGAATCCCCTCCCCTCATTCCCCTCCCCTCACCCCCTCATTCCCCTCCCCTCATTCCCCTTCTCCTTCCCTTCCCCTCCCCTCATTCCCCTCCTTCCCCTCCCTCCCCTCCCCAGTTAGCTCATCCCTACTTTACCTCCCCTACTTTGCCTCCCCTGATATACCTCCCCTACTTCACCACCCCTACTTCACCACCCCTACTTCGCCTCCCCTACTTCGCCTCCCCTACTTCGCCTCCCCTACTTTACCTCTCCTACATTACCTCCCCTACTTCCCCCTCCAAGCTCCCCTAATAGCACTCATCCCCTCCCCTCCTAGTACCCGTTCCTCCCCTACTTCCCCTTTAATCTCTTTCTTTCATTATCCTTTCCCAATTATTACCCCCTCCCCTACTCATTTCTTTTCCTCTAAAATTATCACCTCTCACTTATCTTCTGCATGTTACTTTTTTTCAATTGTCTACCTTATATTTTATATTTTCCATGCTATTTAACTCCCAACTAAACCCCCTAAATGAGCCAAGGGTTATTTTCCTGCTTTTTTTAATCTAACTAAGCTATACCTGTCCTCCTTAATCTTAATGTTACAACTAAATCACTCACCTTTGCTACTGAAGCTGATATCCATTTTAATGGTCCTCATTCTGCACACTTCAGCCACTAGTAATGTGCACGGTACACTGGCTGCAGTTACTGGTTGGCTTCTTCCAGGTATTTCTGCATGGACCATCTTGGACCTCTGGTGTTTGGCATGCTCCTCCAACATGGATCCTACAAAGAATGTTTTTAACCAAATTGAGCAAAATTTTATAAAGGAGATAGGTTTATACTGATGTTGATGAAACCATGAATGAGATAAAATCCAATATTTTTATGAAATGAATAGAAATTTTAGCCTCCAGTGTAACTACTGATGAGCAAATGAAAACCCTAAATTAAACCAAAATATTCTATGACTTATTATTTAATTTTGCAAAGATTTCAGTTATCATTAGAAATTAACATTTTTATGTTGTTGACATAGCTATGAAGTTACTCTCAGTGAGGGCAGCAACTCTGTTTACTTGACTGTTTTTGGAGTTTTTTTTACTTTTTAGTATTATAACCAATAGTGGCCTGATTTCATCTGAGCCCATGACAAGTAGTTATGATTCTTTTCTCATCAACTGACTACATAAGCAATTCCTGAATTGAAGGGAAGAATCAGATTTTTGTTAACTATGAGGGTAAGGTGATAATTTATTTGTCTGATTTTGTGCAGTGATTTGACACCATGGATGAGACATGGGTCCACCACTACACACCAGAAATGAAACAGCAGTTCAGTGCCAAAGAAGAGAAGTCGATCGCATCTGCCGGAATGCAGATGCGATCATGGCCAGTGTGTTTTGGGATGCAAAAGGGATCCTGTTAACCCTTTTCGCTCCTGTTGTTGTGTATACATGACAGATGTTTTCCTATGCTAAAGACCTTCCGTCGTCTATGGTCTAAGGAGAAGGATAGCTTCCAGGTTTATTTTTTGGCCCCTTTCTGGCTATAATTGCGGGTTTCCTTACCCTTCTCCGGGAAACAGTATGAGCCTTACAGCTAATGTACAGCCCCTTTCACAGCACAGGGCCGTGGTTAAATAAATGTTATTGCAGTTGTTTACAGCTTTTAAACGAAATTTTAGCGTTCATATTAACGTTTTTAGGGAAAATAGTAGACGTTTCAGTATCATTATGGTATACTGCTAAATATGTTAATATCAACAGTAGAGTTTCGATTAAAAGTTGTCAAGTTGCAAGGGTCCATCCACTGTTTTAATTACAGAAAGTGAGACTATGTTAACAGAGTGAGACATTGTTAAATATGTTTGTAATATCATGCCTTCATGGACATCTTTATAGTGGCATATATTACACCACAGTATCATCCCTAATTGCTCTAAGTGCTACTTAATGTATGAATTCAAATATTTATATAACATTTAGTAATTTTAGCAAAATGATTAACTGAAAATATTTTTGACTTTGACAGTCATTTTCTTTTACATCTCCTAACTTTAAGTTGTTTTTTGAACCAGCATTATGTCTGTAAACTCCATTAACTTCAATTCCTAAACTAAGTCCTTCCTTTCAACTTAGCTTTTGAACTTAACTTTATTTCTCTCCAATGTCTGCAATCACTCTTGATCAAACTCTTTAATATCTTTTACAATCATCATGTTAGGAGTGAAATTCATATTAAACGCATTTTGGTTTCCTTAATTAAAGCAAGAAAAGCCATTACTTGGGCAGTCATCAAAAGCAATAAAAGAAGCTTCAATTTACTCTAATTTTCTTCTCTTCTCTTCCATTCCTGTCTATTGCCATCACAAGTTCTTCCTATCTATTGCTACTTGCAACAAATATCCTTTCTTAGTATTAGTTTACTCTTGAAAAACAAAATTATTAAACTATTTATTAAAGAATCTGAAAACCTATCTGTACATATAATAAGTTATACTCATTTCTAAGAAATATCTGGTGATGGTATCATTCATAACCATGAATTCTGTTTCACTTAAGTCAACTTATGAGAAGACGTCCTTAGTTTTGCTATCATACTGGAGTATATTCTGTAGCATTTACATTTCCAAAATGTCTGCTATTTTACCAACAAGCGGTTTTGATGAAAATGTGTCACTATCGAATGTCATCTTAGAATTGGGCTCAGTAAATAACTAGATTTACTTTATTAAGATCAAGACTACTGGAATTGAAAAAGTACTGTATCTTCCCCAAATAATATGAAGTCAATACCAAATAAGTAACAGATAAACTCCAAGAACCGTCAAGTAAACAGAGTTCCTGCCCTCACTGAGAGTGACTTCATAGCTCTGTCAACGACATAAAAATGTTAATTTCAATGGTCATGGATGACAACTGAAATCTGTGCTAAATTAAAAAATAAGTCAGAATATTTTGGTTTAATTTAGGGTTTTCATTTTCTCATCAGTA
>APVN02034475.1:0-24061 GCA_000376725.2 Ladona fulva
AGATTCCATTTTTACGAGTACTTCACATAGTGATTATTATTCCATATTTATTAACCATGTTCTTCACATATAAATTATCCCCTCAAGTAAAGTAATTTTATGCATATTTTGTTAATAAGGAAAGGTAGCTGTCTTTTCTAAGAAGAAATCAGTGTTGAGGAAGAGTGTTTTTACTTTGCACAGTAAAGCTGTATGGCTGAATCCAAAATAACAGGTGTGAAAAAAAGCGACATGACTGGTCCTTGAACGCAGGTCTCCCACTTTCCCGGGCAGGTCCAACAGGTGCTAGACAGTTTTGAGTCAAGTTTTGATTAGTTGAATATTCTTTGAACAGTGGAAACCTCAGCTTTTAGNTTAATTTCATGTAAAAATTGTTAGTTTAAGGATAGTGATTTTTTTTAATACTGTAAAATGGTGTATATTTGAAAAGTGAAATACACACCCTAATTGCATAAATCTAACTAGGAGAATTTCACCTTGAACCAATGGAATATATATTCATTTTTTTATAGGAAATTGTCTGACAATCTCAGCATCTTCTCTTGGATTTTCTCTTCCTTTTTTATGATATGTATTACGACAGTTTTTGAGCATTCCTGCATGAATCTTCAGGTCAAAGCTGTGGAATGTAACCTTTTTATGAAAGCCAGCCTTTAATGTATTAGAAATTAGTGCATCAGAGAGATGTGCTTGTCCACGGAATTTTACTTCAAAGGGCAACCAAGAATAACCAATTTGATCTGTCTGATTCTGAACATCTCTGGTGCAAACTTGGATTTGAGTTCATATTCTTATAAATAAGAGCTTGGAGCAAAACATCAAAGAAACAGACATTAAGATCACAATAATCTCACTCCCTCAAACTAAACCCTAAGATCCCTGCTAAGAATTTTAGAAGCACTACCAACAGTCTGAAGGAATGTGAGAGCCTTAGAGGAGAATCTTCAGAACTTTTGTATAGTTTCAATCCTTTTAAACAAAAGGCAATCATTCCTGTAATTACATTGATATGATTATTCAAACATGCATGATTTTCTTTTGTCCCCATTTTTACAAATTCTAAATTTTACAATCTATTCAGATTGAAGATTTATCTTTTACTGAAAAAATTCCTTTTTACATGTATACTTACTTACTTCTTAATTTTTCGTGAAAGGGGGACAGGACTTAATAGTCCCATCATTTATCTAACCCTTTTCTAAGAAATTTAATGTTAGAATGAAATACATAAGTTAATGAAGAAGGATTTCTAGCACATGAAGAAAATACAAAATATGAAAATTAGTCTGAATGATGAGGAAGGAAAAAGAATAAGTTTTTTTAACAAAATAACTATTTTTCTTAGAGTGAAAAAGTTTATATTTAGCTAAAGAACATTAGGGTGTTAGATAGTACAGAAGAAAAGTAACATTGATTATTGCTCTAGTGAAAAAGGTTCTGTAGTTAAAAATGACAATCAAAATTGTTGTTCCATTATTGCCCAAGCAAAACATTCTTTGATAAATTCTTGAGAGAGAACATGCAAATTTAGTGTTTTAAGATGATGGTTTTCATCTAGTAATTGTATTTGAAATTGCTCTATGATGAAATTTAGGATTGTGTGCTCTTTACAATTGTTGCACTCCAAACCATCTTCTTTCTTCAGGTCCTTCCTTCAGCCTTTGTACACTCAGTTTACAAACCTTTCCAAACAGTTTCCTTACCTTACAAGATGTTTCCATGATACACCCACCCCTTCCTTTCCCCTCTACCCTCCCTCCCTCTCAGCCATCCTATATATACCTTGAAAAATATATGTTCATTGCCTGATGATGTAAGGAGACTTATGAAACCGGTTGCCAATTAAAATCTGTGTGGAACTTACAAAGTTTTTCTTTCAACTATGGCTTTCCACGAAGTCACGCCTTCCAATATTGATTTCATCAGTTTACAACCTTGCATAAACCTTAATCATCCACCAAAGTCTTATTAGTAGTACCATATTACTTTTTTATACTTGGTATACAATATTATCATTCTAGTTCACTTCTGGTTAATCTATTAAGTTGCTTCTGGAATTATTTATGAGAAAATGTGTTTGTAATGTATATTTATATTGAAATAATAATGAATTCTTTGCTGCATTTAGGTTTCCTGAACAATATCTTTGAGTATATTTGACCTATCAACACGTTCATTGTCACTGACTCATATGTGCATCAAGCTGGACTTACTCAGCATGCCATCAACACACATGTTTGTCATAGCTCTATGGGATTTTCCTTTGAAATATTGGCTCCTGGGGTAATATCGCCATAATGTGACAGAAGACAGTGATCGTCTTAAGGAATTTTTTGTACACATTTTTATGGTTCTATTTTCTTAATTTAACTTCAGGCTCTGCTGGAAAGTTTATCATCAATTTTGAAGGAACAGTCCCTTCTTTATCCATTCATGCAGTTTTTGAAGAAAGAAGGCGCAGTTAATATTCTGCAGTTTTGTTTGGATGTTGGTATGTTTAGGCTTATTTTATAGTATACTTTACTGCTTAAAATTTAAAATTTGGACTGCTCTGTATTCCTATTCTACGAGGGCAGATCGGAAAGTAACGCACAATAATTTTTTTCTCCCCTGGCATTGCAGCTGGAATGTTGAAATTTAACGGCGATATAGTTTGAAGTTTCCGCTATGGAGGGTATTTTGTTTTCATGTGCAGCTCTAGCGAGAGAAGCCTGAACTATGAAGCAAACATGGCGCGCATGTTACTGTCGTCCACGTGTGAGGAGCAGCAAAGTGTAGATCTACCCTCGTACACTGTAGTGTACGAGGGTAGATCGGAAAGTAACGCACAATATTTTTTTTCCCAGAAAGTTTAATGTGTTGAGAAAATTGGTGACTATGTAGAAAAGTAGGTCAAAGATGTAAGTTAATTTGTGATTTTTTTTGGTTTTGGTACATATTAAACTTTTTGGGAAAAAAAATATTGTGCGTTACTTTCCGATCTACCCTCGTACACTTCGCTGCTCCTCACACGTGGACGACAGTAACATGCGCGCCATGTTTGCTTCATAGTTCAGGCTTCTCTCGCTAGAGCTGCACATGAAAACAAAATACCCTCCATAGCGGAAACTTCAAACTATATGGTCGTTAAATTTCAACATTCCAGCTGCAATACCAGGGGAGAAAAAAATTATTGTGCGTTACTTTCCGATCTGCCCTCGTAGATACACAATTCACCATATGCTTAACCTTTAGTGGTCTAATGTTTGTTTTGTAACTTACAGAGGAATTCAACAGAAAAATACTGAATCCTGAGCTTGATAAGCAGGAAATGTACAATTTATATCAGGAGGCATGGGACCTTTACAGTGTTTATTTTCGAGCCGACTCTCCTGATCGTATAATATTTGCTGAAAATGTTGTGGAGGAAATGAAGGAAGGTAATGGCTGGAAAGATTCTTATGTATAAGCTATATTATTATCGGAAATGCTGAATGAAATCCAAATTCCATGCATTTTTGTTTTTATAATCAACAACTAGGTTATATTGCAATAGTACATTAATGAAATGCTGATCAATTTAAGCCTCTCCACTGCTTTTATTTCAGTGAAAAAGTCACGCTTCATAGTGTTTTTTTTTCAAAATTACCAAATTATCTTCTCTTTTATTTCCTTTTGTCAAATTTCATGATTTTTTTGTTTTAATGTTTTATTTCACTTTCAAAGTTACAGGATGTGGTAATTGTGACTTGTGGTAAATTTTAACTTTGTATTTTTTGTAGTGCTAGCTGGACCTGCAGAAGATATAGTAAAGTTAAGAACTACTACACCGTTGTTCCAAGCATATGAACACACTTACAGCTTACTGGAGAACACATTGTGCCCTTTATTCCATCAAAGTGAAGAGGTAATTCTCTTAGTGTCCTTAATCCACCTGAAAAAGCTATACTGTTTTTCATAGAACTACGAATGTCTAGTTTTTATAGGCCAAGAAAGGTTTTTGGCTCTAGAAGAAAACATTTTGGAGATTATAAGTTAGGATTATAAAAATCGGAGAATATTTCTTAAGGAGGATCACTGAAATAGTGTTTCTTCTTAGTTATCTTTGGTAAACATANGTTTAAAAACAATGTTAAAACAAGGGTGCTCCTTTTGAAATAAAATCTTACTGGCATAGTTCAAAACCAAGTTCATCCTCTGTGTCTCAAGAGGTGGCTCTCCAGCATCACAATAAATACTGTGAACTGGACTGGTTAGAAAGGCACCTGTTGTCAACCTTATGGTTGCCAGTGGTCGGAGGTAACTGTTCCGGGTCGAGGAATATATTACAGACCCATAGTCTAATTTGGATCGCACTAATGCCCTGTATATAAGAAGCATTGACCGCCGGTCTGCACCCCATGCTGAGTTACACAGATACCTCAAAATATTCAATACTCTGAAGCATCTATCTTTTAAAATACTTATGTGGCTTCTCCAGTTCCATCTTCTGTCCGGGGTCATTCCAAGAAAGCATGTGGAGTCCACAGATGGAAGAGTGAAATTGCCGAGTTTAAGGGAGGGTTGGGCGAATAATCCCTGACGTCTATGAAAGTGCATGCACACTGTTTTCTCCTCCGAAAAAAGGAAGCCAGTTTCAAGGGACCACTTATGAATTCTATTTAGGGTGATCTGTATTTGTCTCTCTGCTATAAACAATTTTGATGACCTACAGAACATACCTAGGTCATCTACAAAGAGAGTGGCTATTGTTGGTGATTTTATGTTGTTGACTATATCATTGATTGCAATGGCAAAAAGCGTGACCCCCAAAACAGAACCCTGTAAGATACCATTTTCTTGAATAAAACACTGTGATNGCCTTACCACTTTCCAGAGCTTAAATGGTAAATTCAATATTGATTTGACGCTGGCCACAGATAAAGCTGTTCATTTATTTACTAATTGGAATATTTTAAGTAATGTAACTACAAGTGATCACAATTTGAATAGTTTCCGTTGTAAATGTGAACCTGTAAACACAAAGTGTACACCTGATACAACAAGAATATATAATTTGCGTAAAGCCAACTGGGCACAATAAGTAAAACATTTGCGCCAGGAGATACGAGAGCCGCAGAAGGATAATAACACCAAATCCATTGAAGGCATTATTCATAAATGTGCCGCCCAATCCATCCCCAAGATTAGGAACAGCAAACGTAAATGTATGTGGTGGACTCCAGACTTAAATGCGATGAAAAAGAAATTAATTAAGCTCAGAAAGTATTTATATAGAAAGAATATCGCAGAGAATCGAGAAGTATTAGAGAGAAATTATAGGAATCTTAGAAATAAATATAAAGTAGCTATTGTCAATAATAAAACCGAGTCTTGGAAAAAGTTTGTTGCGAATGAGGCAAAGCAGGGTCCTTGGACCATGTCTTATAAAATTGTAACAGAGAAAGTTCAGACCAAGATCGTTTTTAGTAGCATTAAGGAAGGAGAATTAGAGATAAATAACTTAGATGATTTGCCACAGTATTTCTTAGATAAATTATTCCCTAGCGATAATTTAGATATTGAGGAAAATATTCATAAGGAAATTAGAAACCAATTAGAGGAGCCACATACTAGTGAGGCAGAGGAAGGTCTTGGGGATGAGGAGATAGTAGAGGCAATTTTCAGTCTCGGGAAAGGCAAGGCACCAGGAGAAGACAGCATAAACCTATAATTAGTCCAGAAAGCATTACCGGCAATAAAAGACATCCTTGTAGATATGTATAAGCATTATTTGCAAAGAATGTATTCCCTGATAGGTGGAAAATAGGTATTGTTAAGATCTTAGTTAAAAGCGCCAATAAGGACCCTACTAAAATAAAATCGTATCGACATTTGCTTGCTTTCAGCGTTAGGTAAAATTTATGAGAAAATATTATGAAATAGATTGCAGAAATTCAGTGTGGTACAGCCAAATCAATTTGGCTTTACAAGGAATAGGTTGACAATTGATGCGTTAGAATTTGTCAAAAATAAAGTCAGAAACACCGAACATAAGTATTTATTAGGCATTTTTGTAGATATTAAAGGCGCGTTCGATAATGTTTGGTGGCCGTCAATTCTTACAACTTTTAGAAATGAAAATTGTCCCGTAAGCCTGTATAACATAGTTAGAGATTATTTCAATAATAGGAAATGTAAAGTAATTTTAAACGGTAAAAGTCATTTTAAAAATTTAACTAAAGGATGTCCTCAGGGTTCCATTTTGGGGCCCTTTTTCTGGAATAAAGTCATAGGTCAGTTTCTAGAACTAGAGAAAGATCAATACATAGAAAGAATAGCTTACGCGGACGACCTATTAATAATGATTGAAGGAAAATCTAGAGCTGAAATAGAGAGTAGATCGGTTAGAGAACTGGAAAGATTGAGCATTTGGTGTAGGAATAATAAATTAGAACTTTCCAATGAGAAAACACAGACAATGTGGTTGAAAGGGAAATTAGATAGTAACCGAGCCTCTAGCATAAAATTTGAGGGGAAACAGATTCAAATGACTAACAATGTTAGGTATTTAGGCGTTAGCATATGACAAGGTTTTAATTTTGGCCAACATATCACTAATACAGTAGAAAAGACTCTTAAAGCAATTTATTGTATGAATAGAATTTGCAGAAAACAATGGGGATTTAACAGTAAGTTTATGTTAATTTTGTATAAGGGACTAATTGAAAGTATAATTTTGTACGGTGCAGAAGTCTGGGGAGACTTAATTAATCAGATTCATAGAAATAAATTACTTAGGTTGCAAAGGAACATATTAATCATTGTTAGCAAGGCGTATAGAACTGTTTCAGCTGATTCTCTTCCAGTTATAACAGGAATCCTACCGATAGATTTAAAAGCTAGAGAAAGGTCGCATATTCACCAGTGGAGTAAAAGTGGAATAGTTAGAAGTAATGGTGAAGACATGGAAATAGACAATAAAAAACAGGCTATGAGAATAATAAGAAATAAAATGGTTATTTTTTGGCAGGAACGTTGGAATCACTCAGATAAAGGCAGATGGACACATAAATTGATTAGTGAAGTCAAGGTTAATGTTAATTACCGTTTAGATTATAATGTAACAAAGATATTGACAGGACATGGAGATTTTTATAATAAATTAGCTTCTTTTAAATTAAATGACAGTAACTTGTGAATGCGGGGAGATAGATGAGGTTGAGCATGTAGTATTACTGGGGTCAGGGGTGGGAACTGGGGATGGGGTGGGCAGGGGTGGAAAGGAGCAGAGGCCCTCACCAGCGGGCGGGCAGAAGCGGAAAGCTGGTACCACGGGAGTCAGGAGTGCCCAAGGGTTGTTTCAAGTATTTGAATCAACCCTTCCCTGACGCACTGAGGTTGGACTCGTGGGGGTTGTGGTCATTCTTCTCTCTTCTTTAACACTTCTTACTCTTACTGTCTCAATCTACTCCAGATTCTATCTTTTCCTTCACATTGCGGGTAGCTAGATACCACGCCCGGTCGTAGGTGGTCCAGGTTATAAATTGGCTCTGGGGAAAACTGAATGGACCTAAATGGCATTCCTGGTTGAAATACCTGGGGAGACCCTGGTAGGAGGTTTGAATCTTACCAGCTACTTAAATGTAGCCGAGGCTGGGAAAGGCTTTGCCTATAGACGGCCCTGATACCAAATAAACCAGAGAGGCTGTTGCTCTTTGGCATATCTGTCTGTCCTTATTTAGTGGAGGGAGTTGTGTCTACTTTCAGGCCAAAATGGGTAGCTCATGGCTTACTCTGCTATCCGAAATTGAGAATAAGGTCAAGGGATTAAAAGTATCTTCAAGCACGGCCAGCTATGTTTCAGAGAGAGTGGACAAACTAAGGAACATATTTATTGACGTCGAAATCACCCAGACCATTAATGACATGAAAAAGGACCTAAAAAAGGAACTCATCGTTGGAATATCTGATAACCTTCTGGACATCCATGACCAAATAAAGGAAGGACTTGAGAGGGATAGTAAGAATCATGTAAGTTATGCTGATAAGGTTAAACATTTACAACAGGAAAGCAAGGAGAAGAAGGAAGTTGTAATTGAAGCCACGGATGAGACGCAAGCTGGAGACGCCAAGGCCATAAAACAAATATTACAAAGGACCATCAACCCAGCAGCAGAAAACATCAGGATTGAAGGAATGAGGACAGTTGGAAAAAAGAGGGTGGTGATTCAGACAACAACGCAAGAGGAGAAAGACAAAATCACGCAGGGAGTACTTAAACAAAAACTAGAGGACCAGGGACTAAAGGTACAGTCTTTAAAAAAGGAAGAACCGAAAGTGATTGTATTCTCTATTGACAGGACCATGGACAAGGAGGAATTCAGGAAAAATGTCTACAAGCAAAACTTTAAGGACCACAACATTACTGAAGAGGACTTTAAGAAAGGATTTAGGTATGCATTTACGAAAGGACGACGAGACACTAACTACTGTAACTTGGTTTTTCAGGTGACACCGGAAGTAAGAGACATACTAATTACTAAGGAAAAACTGTATGCAGGCTGGATGTCGCATTACATAAAGGACTACCTGGGGGTAACAAGATGCTACAAATGCCAGGGATACGGACACTCAGCCCAGTTTTGCAGGGAAAAAATGGACATCTGTAGACACTGCTCAAAGCCAGGACATACAGTGGCCAATTGCCCCAACAAGGAGAAAAAGGAGACCTGTGCCAACTGTCATAGGTTTGGACACGACGCAGATCATCCAACAAACAGCAGGGACTGCCCAGCGTACAGGTTTGCCCTAGAAAAGGAGATACTCAGGACTGGAACATCACTGCACGTTCAGGTATTCTCTCAGTGCCTTCCCAAGGAGCTCTGGGAGGGGTCAAGCGGCTGTGGCTGGCCTCTCGTTCTGTGATGCGCCCTCAAGTGGAGGGCCGCGCTTTAGAAAGTGAGACGATTTCCCCCTTAGTTCCAGGTTCAAGTGGTAGGAAAGTAGAAAATGAAAAATGAACAAAGAGAAAGGTAGATCGGGAAGGTGATGCTAACCTGTCCCGTGGGAGACAAGATACACGCTAAGCGATGTATGAGCCCGTCGCTGAGGAATCTGGTCCGGCCCGAGGATGGTAAGCTGGTTAGGGAGGGGATCCAAGGATCTCACTTTTTATTTGTATCATGCATTGTATGAAGCCATGCCGATCTGGGCAACCCACGGTGGGTTTATGCCGGAAATTGGGGTCGTACTTCACCCCCTTAAGGTAGCCAAATGCCTCGTCATCCAATTAGTAACGTACATGAATGGATTAACGAGATTCCCACTCTCCCTAATCAAATTATTAAGTAAGTATTAGCAGTCATAATTAGATACAGATAGTGTTACCTTAGCTCTTATCAACAAAATAAGAAGAGATTTAGCGAGCGTTTGACGAATATTCCTCCGCTCGATGGATCGTCTTTTTAAAATAAGATAAGTACTATAATTTAAGTTAATTTGCTGCTTTTTATACATTGTGTTTCCTTGTATTAACTTAAGGTACATAACCATTAGGCTAGTTTACTGTTCTATTTGTTAATTTTCGTGTTCTTAACCTATTACTGTGTGTGTTAAATATATGTAGGTGAAGCGGCCATTTGAGACCGCATGGTCTAAACTTGATATCTCCGAGTAGTAGTAGTTTTTTTTTTTTAATTGGTGCCTCGACGGCTTGGGTCATTTTGCACCAATTACAGATTTTATATTTCAAAAAGAATCTCTGGGTCAATATGTTTACCCATAGTCATCTTTCTTAGATTTTTTTAAGTAGCTCAGCTTCTGCAAGGAACTTCAAGACATTGTCCATTTTCACTTTTGCATCACCCAGAATGTCCTTTAGATTGCCTTGAAGGAATCTAACTCTAATTTCTTCATATTTGCTACATACAGTCAGGAGGTGTTTTGTGGTTAGACGGGTATTGCAGTGATCACAATGTGGTGAATTTTTCTCTTTCGTGAAGAGGTATGAGTGGGTGAGGGCACAATGCCCTATTCTTAGGCGTGTGTTCACTACTTCTCCTCATCTACTACTCCTGAAAGAGGAAGGCCGAGATCTTGGGATGGATTTTATCTCACGCAACTTATTATTTTCAATAGACAGCCATGAAACATGTCATTGTTTTAGGGTTATTTGGTGGAGCATGTTCTGAAGATCCCTTATTGCAAGTAGAGGAGTGTCAATATTTTCTTTAGCAAGGGCTTCCTTGGCTGCTGAGTCAGCTAATTCATTCCCCCTTATACCAACATGTCCAGGTACCCAGATAAAATGTATGTTATTTCCTCTTGCCTCCAAAAGAGCAAGATTGGCCTGAATCTCTTGCACAATGGGATTTAGGGAGTCGAAAATGGAAAGAGACTGAAGTGCACTGACAGAGTCACTGCAGACCATGAATGTAGTATCATGGGACTGTATGCTCTCCAGTGCAATTTTGATCGCATAAAGTTCCGCTGTGTACACACAGGACTCCGGGGGCAACTTTACCTTTGTAGTAACACCTTGACTAGAAACAAATGCACAGGCACAACCCTTTTCTGACTTAGAACCATCTGTGTAGATGTGAGTTGCATCTGGGTGTTTGCTAATCATGTCTGTAAATCTGTGGAGGTACTCATGTGGGTGAGTGTCTGATTTCCTCTGGATCGTTAAATCCATACAGACTTTTGGATGTGGTATCTGCCAAGGTGGGACCTTATGGAAACCAATGCGATGTACCTCAGGAATCAGAATTCCTGCGTCATCAATAAAAAACTTAAAACGGATTCCTAGGGGTTTCGTTGCCCTAGTCCTCCTATAAAATAAATCAATAAAACGAGGTTTAAAAACAATGTTAAAACAAGGGTGCTCCTTTTGAAATAAAATCTTACTGGCATAGTTCAAAACCAAGTTCATCCTCCGTGTCTCGAGAGGTGGCTCTCCAGCATCACAATAAATACTGTGAACTGGACTGGTTCGAAAGGCACCTGTTGCCAACCTCAGCCCAGAATTGTGTATGGTTGCCAGTGGTCGGAGGTAACTCTTGCGGGTCGAGGAATATATTATAGACCCATAGTCTAATTTGGATCGCACTAATGCCCTGTATATAAGAAGCATTGACTTCCGGTCTGCACCCCATGCTGAGTTACACAGATACCTCAAAATATTCAATACTCTGAAGCATCTATCTTTTAAAATACTTATGTGGCTTCTCCAGTTCCATCTTCTGTCCAGGGTCATTCCAAGAAAACGTGTGGAGTCTACAGATGGAAGAGTGAAATTGCCGAGTTTAAGGGAGGGTTGGGGGAATAATCCCCGACGTCTATGAAAGTGCATGCACACTGTTTTCTCTTCCGTAAATAGGAAGCCAGTTTCAAGGGACCACTTATGAATTCTATTTAGGGTGATCTGTATTTGTCTCTCTGCTATAAACAGTTTTGATGACCTACAGAATATACCTAGGTCATCTACAAAGAGAGTTGCAATTGTTGGTGATCTTATATTGTTGACTATATCATTGATTGCAATTGCAAAGAGTGTGACCCCCAAAACGGAACCCTGTGGGATACCATTTTCTTGAATAAAACACTGTGATAAAATATTTCCCACTCTTACTCTAAAAGTGCGGTCTGTTAAAAAATTTCTAATAAATATTAATAGTCTACCTTTAAAACCCCAAGCTTTCAAAATAGATAAAATCCTGTACCGCCAAGTTTTGTCATAAGCATTCTTAATGTCAAAAAACACTCCTATGACATGCTGGTGTAAAATAAAAGCCTCCTGGATGAAATTATCAATCCTGACTAAGTGGTCCATGGTTGATCTGTTGCGTCTAAAACCGCATTGAACATTTGAAAGGAGGTTACGGCTTTCAAGGCACCACACAAGTCTTCTATTCACCATTCTTTCCATCAGTTTACAAAGGCAACTGGTCAGTGAAATAGGGCGGTAACTGGTTGGGAGAGTCTTATCTTTTCCCGGTTTAGGGATAGGAACGATTATGGCCTCCTTCCAAGATTGTGGTAAGACCCCTTCAGCCCAAAGTTGATTCAAAGTCTTAAGAAGACTGTCCTCAGCACCCTCAGGTAGATTTTTGAGGAAAGCATTGTGAATTAGGTCTGCTCCTGGGCAAGTGTTCTTTCCCACCTCTATTGCAGATTTCAATTCCCATGGTGTAAAAGGCTCGTTGTATGAAGCATTGAAGCTGATGTGGCCTACTTCTAATCTGGCTCTTTCAATTCTCTGCTTCCTTTGATTGAATAAAGGTGCATATTCTGCAGAGCTGCTTCCTTTGGCAAAGTGGCTGCCTAAAGCTTCCCCAATAGCCTTGGGAGAGGTGACAACTTGGCCGTTAATATCTATTCCAGGGATATATTGGGTTTTACTTTTTCCTGAGATTTTTGTCACCTTATTCCAAACCTCTACAATTGGGGTTCTGTGGGTAATTTTTGAGACATATTTCCTCCAGGTCCTCTTTGCATTTTTAATAATGAGACGAGCAATTGCCCTATGCTGTCGGAAGGCTGAAAGATTTGTGTTTGTGGGATATCGTCTAAATATGCGTAGTGCCTTTTTCCGTTTTCTTATCACCTCTGCACACTCTTCATTGCACCAGGGGACAGGGTTGTGCTGTGCTCAACCAGAGGTTTTAGGTACGCTCTGATTAGCTGCAGCAATGACAGCTGCAGTGAATTCAGCAACATTTAGTAATCCACTATGTGATTCAACAAATTCAAACTTAAATTTGGATTTAAATGATGGCCAATCTGCTCTACGTAAAACCCTTGCATCTTTCTGATTAGAATTAGTAGCATTAAAAGCATTATGTTTTATTAAAATTGGAAAGTGGTCACTACCACATAGATCTTTGTGTGTACACATATTAAAAAGTGGAGCAATACTGCTAGTACAGATCACTAAACCAATAAAAGAGTACTTTCCGTTAAAAGTGTTAAAATGTGTTTTTTCATGGTCATTTATTAAAATAAAGTTAAAATTATTAAAAACGTTTTCTAAAAATCTCCCTCTGCCATTGTATCACACCATAAAGAGTTATGGGCATTGAAGTCTCCCAACAGCACAAATGGCTTTAGCAGTTGCCTGACCAATTCTTCCATGCTCAGCCTGTTGACTGGAGCCCACTCTGGAAGATACACATTACAAAAGGTGATCGGCTCAGGAGTGGAAATAGTAACAGCAATGGCCTGTAAGGGAGTTGTAAGGTTCACCAAGGAGGTGTAAAAAGTCTCCTTGATGAACAAAGCCACCCCACCTTGGGCTCCAATGCCACTGCCATCCTCACGTCTAAAAATCTTAAAACCAGCAAGACTAGCATGATCATTTTCTTTAAAATGAGTTTCTTGCAAAAAGAAACAAGCAGGATTGTGACGTTTGATTAAAAGCTCTAACTCCTCTCTATGTCTATAAAATCCATTTCAATACCATTGTATAAAAAGCATTAAAAATGTAGGTGTGTAAAATAAATAAATAAAAGGATTTCTAAAATTTTGTTAAAATTTCAAATGAAAAGACCCAGTAGTCCTTTTCAATAATTCAAGGTAGATTGCTTTGCTAGCTATCGTGCTAGCTTTGTCCTCCCTCCTTTTTTGCCGTTGTGGAGGAAAAGACGCAGCTGCTCCTCATCTAGCTCGTCCTCCTCCATTTCATCCTCAGTTGAATGCAATACAATGGAGGCAGGAGAGGGAAGGGTTATACTTCTTCCCTCTATCTCCATCTTCCCCACTGATTTAGGAGGTATGTTACTTTTTTTCTTCTGGCATGAATCTTTAGGTGAGTTTCTTGCCTCATCATCACTTTTTGGTTTCGGTGTTTTTTCTGATGCTTTATTTTTTTTGGGGGTCTCTTTTGACTTGTCTGACAAGGTGTCCGTTTGGCAGGCCACAGTTGACTTTAAAACAGGAGTATTAGCCACCACTGCAAAAGATCTAGAAAAAGTCGGACACATGATGGCTCTGTATTTCTTTCTGGCTTCCATGTATGGCACTTTCTGAGTGATCTTAATCTCCATAATCTTTTTCTCCTCTTGTAACTTTGGGCAGTCTCTACCATATACAGGGTGATTTCCACCACAGTTGCAACATAGAGGTGGGCTGCTGCATGGTTCCCCATCGTGCTTGTCCTTTGCGCACTTAGGGCAGGTGGGCTTGCCCTTGCATGACTGGGCAGTATGCCCATAATGGTTGCATTGAAAGCAGCGCAAAGGACTGGGGATGAACGGTCTCACGGAACATACTTCAAATCCTACATAAACCTTTTCAGGAGGCTTTTCTAGAGCAAACGTAAGTACCACAGATGTTGTTTTCTTTAATTCGCCATCCTGTCTCTTATTAAGTCTACGACAGGAGATGACACCTTGCGATGCCATCTCCTTCGTTATCTCTTCTTCTGAGACATATAAAAGGTCGTAGGAAGATATTACTCCTCGACAGGTGTTTAGGGATCTGTGGACCTCAACCCTAATAGGTATGTCATGAAGTTTCTGTAGAGCTTGAAGTTTTTCACTTTGTTTTTCATCAGTAGTTTTAATCAGCAAGGTACCATCCCTGAGTTTTTTCACCGACTCGAGCGATCCTGGAATAGAATTAGTCAAAACTTTGTGTATTAAGAATGGGGACACCTTAGTAAGATTATCACCTTCATTAGCACATTTAACTACTAAGTATTTTTTGCAAATCTTGACTCTTTCTCCCCCTCCCATTTCTGGGCGGGGTCTTTTTTGTGGAGGAAAGTGGTTTTCCATAAGAAGAATTAAGAAGTTCATCCCTCGAGCTCCCCACCCACCATGGTGCCACACAAACTGGGACACCACATCGAAAACCGATGCGGTCGCCAGGGCTACCCAAGAGACATAGCTCCCAGGATGCCACTATGCAGACAGGGCAGGACATACAGAAAGATGGAAGTTCCTCCAAACTTCACCCCCCATCAGCCCCCCCTAGAATGCAGGTGGGCATCCGAGACCTCGCACAGATCTGACGTACGCTCGGAAGGATTGTATCCCCAGCCGTCAGGAGCCGATTGACCAGGGTGTGCTATTCCCTGGCTTCCCGTTTACAGCGAATCTGGGGCCAAAGAGGTTTGTTGTGCCAAATGGTTGGTACTCAACCTCCAGGACACCCATCTCCTCCTTATGGATCTCCACGCACAGCAAACACGTGGGTGAATCCTTGGTCAGCTGGCATGACCACACACAGACAGCTGATCCACATCACTGTCAAGGCTCAGCCCTTGCTGCTCTTGGGGTTTGTTTTCGGAGTTTTCTCTCTGCCCGATTAGTCGGCTCTTTCGACAGGCCAGGATGCAGCGGGAGTATACTCCATCCCCCTAGCCGCAGGGGTGCAGGCCTGGCTTGACACTATTTGCTGCACCACTGTCTTAATAAAAAAGTTCTGCAGTACATAAGCTGCATTTTGGATGCATTTTATTGCCACCACTCCAGAAGTGGGAGAGACCACTGCACAAGCATCATCTGAGCCCGATCTTGCACAATTAGTAAAGTAAAAATGGTTTTCGCAAGAATAAATCCACTAAATCTGCTATCTATGAAACTATCAAGCGCTTAAACACGGTCCTTGATAAAAACCATAGCACCTGTGCTCTTCTTTTTGATTTTACAAAAGCTTTTGACTATGTTAATCAATCTTTTATCCAAAAAACTAGACAGTGTTGGTATCAGAGGACTCCGTAAGACCTGGTTTCTTTCCTATCTCAATGACAGAGTACAGAGAGTTACGATCTACAAAGATCAAGGAAGATGTAAAGTATACATCTTCCTTGAAAAGAATTGATAAAGGTGTTCCACAAGGCTCTGTTCTTGGCCCTACCTTTTTTTAAATTTATGTGAATGACCTTCCTGATCTTATTAACAGTGTTAAGGGTAGCACTCCCATTATCTATGCTGATAACACCAATGTTGTTGTTTACTCCTGCATTCCTGAAGAACTGGTTGTAAGTTGCAATCTTGTGGCAGAGAAAATTCACTCCTGGTCTATAAACAATTTTTTTGTAATTAATTCAGTCAAATCACAAGTTATTCATTTCACTCATAAGAATAAGATACCTCTAACGTTAAATATCCCCCTGGATATTCACACACTACCTCAGGTAGATTTTTGTCAATTGCTTGGTGTTCATATTCACTCCAATCTCTATTGGGATCTGCATATTGAGATGCTTTTGAAAAAACTCAATGCATTATGCTTCCTCATTTGTACCATCCGCCCCACTGTCTCCATTGATGTCATGCTATCTGTTTATTATGGTTTTTTACCCTCACATCATGTATAGTGTAATGTTCTGGGGATCCTGTCCTCAAGCAATGAAAATCTTCAAACTCCAGAAGAAGATCATTAGGATACTAATGAATACTAGGCTTGATGCTCCTAGTCTTCCTCTTTTCAAATACCTCAAAATTTTACCCCTTCCCTGCATATACCTTCTTTCCACCGTCACCTATACCAGAGAAAATCTTCAGCAATACAGGACCAATGCTGAAATACACAGCTATAGCACTCGCAATGATAGTAATTTACATGTGCCTTATGTACACACAAAATCCACTATGCTGGGACCTCAGCATATGGGACTTGTTTTATATAACAAGCTACCAGAGTGCCTCCAAAAAGGTGAAAACTAATACATCCTTTAAAAAGAAGTATATATCTTTCTTTTTGGGAAAAATGTTCTACAGCATTGACGATTATCTCTCGTCCTAATTCATATGTTACTGTGTGTCTTTCCTTTTAAACTATTGATGTCTTTGAATATTTTGTGTTGAATTATGTATTATCACTGTCTGACATGGCCTATACTGTATTTATGGTCCTTGGCTGAATAAATTTGAATTTATTAAGTGTTAAAGTTAAGGTTGACTACTTTTTGTGGCGGAAGGGAGCACCAGCGCCACAGTTGGCCAGCAGCATAACTATTTGAAACTCCAGGCAGTACAATTTGAATTTTTAAAGGAGGGCGACTAGAACAGGTGTATTTTCCTGTGAACTGTCAATCGGAGGGAGATTTTTCTTAGGCTTAAGTGTTATTCCAGGTTCTAAGATGGGTAAGCTTTGGCTTACCCTTCTCAAGGAGGTAGAGGAGAAAGTTAAAAATAGCAAAGTAACCAGCACGGCCCAGGCATATGTATCTGAAAGGATTGATAAACTGAGAGAGATATTTGTTGAAATGGAAGTAGGAATAAACATAAGGGAAGTGAAGGAGGAACTGAAAACAGAACTGGTGTCTGAAATCAAGGACCAATTAGCCAGTATTGCCACAGACATCCATGAAGGAATCAAAATGGAATTGGAAGGTAAAGACAATAGAATAAGTTATGCTAATGTTGTTAAGAGCTTACAGGAAGAGAGCAAGGAGAAGAAGGAACTAATAATCATGACCAAGAATAAAGACAGCCCTGAGGATGCAATTAAGATCAAGGAAATAATAAAGGATGCAATTAAACCTGGACAAGAGGCGATAAAGATTAACTCGATAAGAAATGCAGGAAAGAAAGGTGTAATCATTGAGACCCAAACAGAAGAGGATAAGGAGAAAATAACAAAAGGAAGCCTAAAGACCAGGCTTGAGGAAAAAGGATTGAAGGTAGAACCTCTCAAGAAAAGAGAACCCAAGTTAATTATATTTTCTATTGACAGGGACCTGGAACTTGAGGAGTTTAAGGATAATGTCTATAATCAGAACATGAAGGACTCAAATATCGACCAGGAGACTTTCAAGAGCGGATTTCGGTTTACCTTCACAACAGGATGTGATGACAGTAAATATTGTAACAGGGTATTTACGGTCACACCTCTAATAAGGGACATTCTTTTGCAGATTGAAAGAGTATACTCAGGATGGACATCGCATTACCTGAAGGACTACATTGGAGTAACCAGATGTTATAAATGCCAGGGATTTGGACACACTGCCCAGAGCTGCTGTGAGAAGAATGACATCTGTGCTCACTGTGCAAGAAGTGGCCATACAATTGAGGACTGCCCAAGGAAGGACAAGAGAGAGGTCTGTGTCAATTGTCACAGATTTGGAAAGGATGACAACCACTCCACCATGGATAGAGAATGCCCTGCTTATAGATACTCACTGGAGAGGGAGATACTCAGGACTAACTACTCAAAAAACTGAGTGAGTACGATAAAAGGACTTTTTCTATTGACTCATATACCAAGGTGCAAGAATTTTAAAATTAATAATAAATTTATAATTATAGCACAGCTAAACATTGGAAAATAAAAAGCTGTCACTGAAGAACTTAAAAATTTAGCTTCTTTTGATATAATATTAATTCAAGAACCTTATGCAATTAAAAATAAAGTAGTTGGTTTTAACATCAGTGACAGAATAATATTAAATAGAAACAGCACGCCTTCAGCAGCCATAGTAGTAACCAATAAAAATTTTGAAATGATGATTATAGCTAAGCACACATCAAGTCATATTGTTTGTGCAAAAGTGTTGTACCAGGATATTTCATTTTATGTATGCTTTGTCTATTTCCAATATTCTGAAAATCTAGATCTGTACTTAGAAAAATTGCAATTGATTATAGATGAATTAAAAAATGAGTCTAATATTGGCTGGTGATTTTAATGCAAGATCAACATTATGGTTTGACAAATTAGATAATGACAAAGGTAAAGAACTCACAGAATCTAGATCTGTACTTAGAAAAATTGCAATTGATTATAGATGAATTTATAAATGAAAGTCTAATATTGGCTGGTGATTTTAATGCAAGATCAACATTATGGTTTGACAAATTAGATAATGACAAAGGTAAAGAACTCACAGAATTTATAATTAAAAATAATCTGAACATAATGAATAAAGATTCTAACTTAACCACTTTTGAAACTTTAAATGGAAAGTCAAACATAGATTTTACACTAGCCACTGATAAAGCAATAGATAAAGTATTCAATTGGAAAATTTCAAACGTCACAAGAGGTCATAATTTAATTAGTTTCTGTTATAAAAACAATACAAAAAGCACAGAGTGTACACCTGATACAACTAGGATTTACAATTTGAAAAAAGCCAATTGGATAGAATATGTTGCAAACTTGCACCAGGAATTAAACGAGGCTCATGAGGATAATAACAGCATATCCATTGAAGACCTTATACATAAATGTGCATTAAAGTCAATCCCAAAGATTAGAAATAACAATAGGAAATGTGGTGGAATAAGGAATTAAATACTATGTAAAAGAAGATTATTAAAAATAGGAAAATTGTATACAAAAATTATTTGAGAGAGAACCGTCAGGAATTAGAGAGAAATTATAAAGAACTTAGAAACAAATACAAGTCAGCAATTAGGGAAAGTAAAACCAATTCTTGGAAAAAATTCCTCGAAAATTAAGCAAAAAATGGACCTTGGAGTATGCCCTATAATATAGTAACTGAGAAAATACAAGCAAAAATTGTGTTTAGCAGCATTAAGGAAGGAAACCTAGAAATTAACAACTTAGAGCAGTTGCCAGAATATTTTTTAGATAAGCTTTTTCCAAGTGGCAATTTAGAATCAGAAACTACTCACCATAAGGAACTTAGGAAACAAATTGAGAAACCACATACAGGAGTTACGAATTTTTGAAGTTTATAGTGGTATTTCATTGAAGCAAGCGGACGCCATAGTCGCGCCCGCTCGTACTTGTAAGTGAAAAGTGCAAGTGCTCAAATTTGGTTTTTGATATAATTTGTTTAACTAGGATTAATCAGTGTTTAATTTAATTAATATTGGTTTCTACCCGAAGTATATCGGGATATTTTTCAGTGAGATATTTAATTTAGAAGTTTATTGGTGAATTTCCGGCGAGTGAAGAATCGGCCATTTCTGTGTCTCCCGATCGCGTCGCGTGGTCGGAGAAAATTTGAGTTTTTTGTAATTTTGAGTGACTAGAATTATTAGTGGCAATATTAAATAGTAGTGTATTAAATTGTAGTGCATTTGTAATAATAGTTTTCAAATAATAAGGTTCTAAAGTCCAGTCAGGTTCGCGAGGTCGACACTAGCGGCGGCGTCGTCAACCACCAGAGCAAAGCAAGGCGCTGAATTTGAATTTTNTTAAAGGAAAAGACTCAAACAATGTGGCTAAAAGGTAATCTTGATAGCAAAAGAGCACCAAAAATAAAATTTGAAGGAAATCAAATTCAAATGGCAAACAACGTTAAATATTTAGGAGTCAACATAGGAAAAGGATTTAATTTCGGAATGCATATTACCAATACCGTGGAAAAAACAATGAAAGCTATTTATTGTATGAACAGAATTTGTAGAAAACAATGAGGATTTAAAAGCAGACTTATGTTAATTCTGTATAAAGGTTTAATTGAGAGTATTATACTTTATGGTTCTGAAATTTGGGGTGGATTAATTAACCAAATTCATAGAAATAAGCTGCTTAGGTTGCAATGAAATATACTAATTATAGTCAGTAAAGCATATAGAACAGTATCAACAGATGCTCTTCCAGTAATTACAGGAATATTACCAATAGATCTAAAAGCCAAAGAAAGATTTATGCATGGAGTAGAACAAGGTTAGTGAGTAGGAACGAGATTAATGTATGCGTAGAAAATAAGAGAGAGGCTATGAAAATTATAAGAAATTAGATGGCCAGGACATGGCAGGAACGTTGGAACACGTCAGAGAAAGGAAGATGGACTTTTTCATTGATTAGAGAAGTTAGAATTAATGCTAATTATCACTTAGATTATTATATGACCCATATACTAACAGGACATGGAATTTTTATAAAAAATTAGCTTCTTTTAAACTAACAGATAGGGAAATATGTGAATGCGGAGATATAGACGATGCCAAACATTTATTGCTAAATTGCCCTTTGTATGATGATATTAGGATAAATCATTTAACTTTAGCTATTAAAGACAACTGGAAAGATAACTTAAACTTATTAACAGAAAGAAGGAATTTAAAGCAATTAGCTATTTTTATAAACCATTCATTGAAAAGAAGAGAAATTTTGAGAGAGGAAAATAAGTAAGTAAAAGACAGAATTCCTGGACTTGATAAAACTGAGCAAAATATTGAATGGAAGCGATGGAGTAATCGAACTACACACGGAACAGACAAGGTTGCGGTTCGCCAGTACCCACAGAAACTGGCAAGAGTGGGAAGGGGATAGGGGGGAGAAGGGGAAGGGTAGTAGTAGTAGTAGTTGTTGGTTTTAAGGTGCTTCGACAGCTGAGGTCATTTTGCACCTTGTCTATAGAGATATTTCATCCACTAAAACCTGTTTTACTTCACCTTGGAAAATAGGGGAAGGTAAAAACTTCATTCTTCACCATACTAGAATGGTGGCGTGAAAACATGATTAAAAAACATAAAATAGATAAATAGATAGATAAATATTTTAATAACATAAATATAAATATTAAAAACTTTAGCTAAAAAGCATAGTTGAGTCTTGTAAAGTGTCAATTTGTGCAAGGGCTTCTCTTAGATTTTAGAAAAAAGGTCTGTGGCTTTCATAAATGACACAACTCTGTCTATCATCTCAGGATTGTTCCCAAGAATTTCCTTTAGTATCCCTGTTCTCAAGTGTTTCTGTTGGTCCTCGGAGAATTTCTGGCACTCTGTGAGAATGTGTTTTATGGTTAGAGGGGAGTTACATTCCTCACACTGAGGTGGAAGTCTAGGGATAGAAAAGAGGTAAGAATGTGTGATGGCACTGTGTCCTATTCTCAGTCGAGTTATTACAATCTCCTCCCTTCTACTGTGCCTAATAGAGGAGCCCCAGGGTTTAATATCCTCCTTAATAGCCCTGAGCTTATTCCCAACAGAGGAGAACCAGATTTGCTCCCACTCTTTCAATGCAGTGCATTTTAAATGGTTCTTGAGATCATCTGGGACCACCTCTTCTATATCTAATCCAGGCCTTTTTATAGCCTCTTTTGCCCTTTTGTCTGCTGCTTCATTTCCTGTGATATTCACATGAGCAGGAGTCCAAATGAATTTTACAACTACACCCCTGATGTGTAGCGTGCTCAATTTATTCTGCACTTCCTGGACAAGTGGGTGTGAGGGTTCATATTTTATAATGGCTCTTAGGGCGCTAATTGAGTCCGAACATATTAAAATGGGTGTCTCGGAGTCTATAGAGGATTCCAATGCCAGTTTGATAGCTGTTAGCTCAGCAACAAATATGCTGCTCAAGGGGTGTAGCTTTATAGCATGTGATGACTCAGATGAAACATATGCACTAGCACAGCCTCCGTCAGACTTGGAACCATCAGTATATATTATGTTAAAACCAGGGTATTCTGATATTGCCCTTAAAAAATTGCAACGTAGCTCATTAGGAAGTATGTTGGCTTTTCCCCTTTCTGCCAGGACAAGTGAGACGTCTGGCATCGGTAATTTCCATGGAGGTCTGTTACTTTGGCATCCCTGCTTTATATTGGGGAGCACTAAGTTATTATTATTTAAAAATTCCTGAATACGCACAGCAAGTGGCTGTATTGTGCGTGGTCTTCTATTAAAAACAGTCAATAAATTATCATTAAAAACATAATTAAAACTAGGGTGAGAAGGTAAAGCTAAAATTTTGCTGACATAGTTGCACATCAAGATGCTTCTCCTGGTCTCCAACGGTGGCTCTCCTGCGTCATTATAGATGCTAAGAACTGGGCTTGTGCGAAAAGCACCAGTTGCAAGACGTAGGCCAGCATTGTGCAAAGATGTCAGAGGTCGCAAGTATGATGCTCTAGTAGCACCATAAATAAAACACCCATAGTCAAGCTTAGAGCGAATCAGTGATCTATAGAGTAAAAGCATGCAGGTGCGGTCTGCTCCCCAGGATTTGTAAGATAAAAGCTTCAAAATGTTCATGCCTGCATGAGCTTTCAGCTTGAGGTTATTTATGTGTGTCCTCCAGTCTAGCCTCCTATCAAGGTGCATACCCAGGAACCGAACAGAGTCTACAAATTTTAGAGTTTTGTCTCCAAGCCTCAGTGTTGGTTGAGGATGGATGCCACGCCGCCTGTGGAAGTGGAGGCAAGAGGTTTTCTCAAGTGAGAAGCGAAAGCCACTCTTGATGGACCACCTCCATAGTCTGCCTAGCGTCATTTGCAGCTGCCTTTCCACAGAGGAGAGCTTATGGGAACGACAGAATATTGCGAGGTCATCCACAAACAATGATGCCTCAACAGGTGGTCGTATTGAGGGCACCACATCATTAATTGCTATAGCAAATAGAGTTACACTTAAGACTGATCCTTGAGGGATGCCATTTTCTTGCACGAACTGACTAGATAAACAGCCTCCCACCCTTACTCTAAAAACTCTGTCTGTTAAAAAATTCTCGATAAAAGTTAATAGGTTACCTTTAAAACCCCATTCCTACAATGTTTTTAAAATCTTATACCGCCAAGTGGTGTCATAGGCCTTCTCTAAATCGAAAAAGATACCTATTACATGCTGACCATAAGCAAAGGCTTCCTGGATGAATGAATCTATTCGCACCAGATGGTCAATAGTGCTCCTCTTCCTTCGGAAACCACATTGTATGTTGCATAGTAAATTGCGTTTTTCAAGGTACCAGATCAGACGTCTATTGACCATTTTCTCCATCAGCTTACAGAGACATGAAGTAAGGGCAATTGGTCTATAATTTCCCAGGGAGATTTTGTCTTTTCCTTGCTTCGGGATGGGCACTAACACAGATTCACTCCATGCCTTGGGAAATTCTCCTTCCTCCCATAACTGGTTAAAGATCTCCAATAATACAGTTAGTTCTTTCCCTGAAAATTGTTTAAAGAAGGCATTGTGGATAAAATCAATTCCTGGGGCAGTGTCTTCAAGATTGGCAATAGCCTCTTTTAGTTCCCACAGAGTGAAGCGATCATTGTAGTTTTCCCCTAAGTGCTGTGCCGTGCTTGGTATTATTTTCCTTTCTTCTTGTTCTTTAATAAATTTAAAAGAGGGGTGGTAGGCTTCTGAACTGCTTACTTGTGCATAATATTGCCCAAAAGCTTCTGCAATATCTTGGGGTTCAGTGAGGAGGATGCCATCACATTTGACAT
>APVN02034481.1:0-23023 GCA_000376725.2 Ladona fulva
AAGTGACGGTAATATTCTTAGTACCAAATTTTAACACTTGAGATATCACGCCGAAGGGGTCTCCTAGGCTATGGGTCACGGTTACCCAGCATGGCAATCAATCCCCTTGTCGTCCGTAAGGGGATGGAAAAGGACTATAAATACCACTATTGGTCTAAGGGGACTGCTAGGTGCTGGAAAACTGCTGGCAGTCGACTATAAATACGGCCCTAAGTCATCGTAGCACCCAACCCAACCCAACCAAATCGTATCGGACCAAACTTCCGGCTACGGTCAACGTGTTATAAGCGATTTTAACGTGTAACTGCAGTCACCGTATTCTAAACGAATTCAACGCATTCTCAGCGCTTTCAACGATTTGTAAGCGATTTCATTGTATTTATAAGCGTTCTCAACTCATGCTCATCGAAGTTCAATCTCCATCTGTGACCACCATATTGTCCTCCTGTCTTAAATTGTTTCGTCGCCTCACCTGTCTTCGGAGATCAGAAAAAAGTGACTATCGATTTGAGAAAGTTTTCAAACTTAGACTCGCGCTTTTCCGCTCCTATTTTGAATTTTTCCCGTCTTTTCCCCATCATTTCGCCCTTCTTTTTTTCCCTCCCTTTTTACCCAATATGTCGCTAGGGGGCGTTTTAAATTCTCCGTACAATACTCAGCCACGGCTCCTTCAAATGTTTATTTATGATATTCCGTTTCCGCGACGCGCGATTTTTGCCCTTCTTTTTTTTCGGCCGAATTTTTGCTATACCCGCGGATTCGTCTTGATGTGCTGAACTCTTCTTGATCTCTCCTCAGAGTCGACGGTGTTTTGTTTCAGCTTTTATTTTTTTTCGCGTCGTTTTTGTATTTTTTTCAGATATTTTTGTTGCCGACGTGGAAATGGAAAAAGTTGAAGATCGCGGCGCGTAACCCTTAACGATTCTATTGTGGAGTATGAATTCATCTTCGCTCTTTTCCTTTGTCAATCCGCGGGGCGGCAGTATTTTGTTTTTTTTTTTGGGCGTCAAGTGTATATATGTTCGTTTGGATGGTCGTTGAAGGGTTGGAACAGCGGTTGCAACTTTGGGAATTTTTGAGGGAAAACTGGGATAGGTAAATTGAAGAAACTTGGGCTTTTTGTAGAACCAGTGCCTTAGTTTATAGGAAAAAATATTTCGTTCCCCAGAACCTTCGTGTTTGACCGCGAGAGGTCGACCAAGTGGCGGCAGTGCGGGTGGTCGGTGAGGCAGATTTCGCGATTCATTTTTTTATGTTATTGGTTGACTACATTCAATTGTTTTCCTTATGTACTGCAAAATTACCTCGAATTTTACGAACAATATAAAAGGTTTTTCACTTTACATCTTTTTCGTGGTACGTGTTGTTGATTTAAGCTGTCTAAACGAGTTTTAAGCATGTTCAACGTAAACAAAGCAGTCGGAGCAGGTTTATTAGCGCTTTGAACGCAATCGTAGCTGACTAAACATGCTTCAGGTGCTGTAAAAGCGGTCTAAACGTGCTTTTAGCATATTTATCGTAAACAAGGCGTTTTGAGAAGGTTTTAAGCGCTCTCAACGTACAGTTTGCAGTTTAAAGACGTTTTAGGCCCAATCGTAGGGTTGTAAAGATGTTGAAAGCGCATTCAACGTAAAGTAAGCGGCGTAACATTAATTGATGCTTTCGCGAGCGCTTAGATTACGTTGAGTCCACTTAGAAATACGTTGAGTCCGCTTAGAAGTACGTTGAGTGCGCTTAAAAAGTGGCAAAACTGNTATGTTCGTTTGGATGGTCGTTGAAGGGTTGGAACGGCGGTTGCAACTTTGGGAGTTTTTGAGGGAAAACTAGGATAGGTAAATTGTAGAAACTTGGGCTGTTTGTAGAAATAGTGTCTTAGTTTTTAGGAAAAATATTTCGTTCCCCAGAACCTTCGTGTCGCGAGAGGTCGACCAAGTGGCGGAAGGGCGGGTGGTCGGTAAGGCAGATTTCGCGATTCATTTTTTTATGTTATTGGTTGACTACATTCAATTGTTTTCTGTATGTACTGCAAAATTACCTCGAATTTTACGAACAATATTAAAGGTTTTTCCCTTTACATCTTTTTCGTGGTACGTGTTGTTGATTTAAGCTGTCTAAACGGGTTTTAAGCATGTTCAACGTAAACAAAGCGATCGGAGCAGGTTATAAGCGCTTTGAACGCAATCGTAGCGGTCTTAACATGCTTCAGGCGCTGTATAAGCGGTCTAAACGTGGTTTTAGCATACTAATCGTAAACAAGGCGTTGTGAGATGGTTTTAAGCGCTCTCAACGTACAGTTTGCAGTTTCAAGACGTTTTAGGCCCAATCGTAGGGTTGTAAAGATGTTGAAAGCGCATTCAACGTAATGTAAGCGGCGTAACATTAATTGATGCTTTCGCGAGCGCTTAGAATACGTTGAGTCCACTTAGAAACACGTTGAGTCCGCTTAGAAGTCCGTTGAGTGCGCTTAAAAAGTGGTAAAACTGCTGAATTTACGTTTAGATCGCTTTGAAATAATTTGAGATAGCTAAGAGAGCGTTGACATCGCTGAGGGTGAGTTGAGAACGCTTAGAAATGCGTTGAGTGGGTTTAAAAACGTTCGTAACTGCTCAATATACGTTGAGATGTCTAACCATTACGTTGAGAGTGCTTAGAATGTGTTGACACCGTTTCAGGGTGCATTCAAAGAGCTTAGAGTACGTTGAAGGCGATGAGAAACGCTGACATCGGTAAGTATACGTTGACAGGGCTTAGAAATACTCAAAATGTGTCTACAACATGTTGACATTGCTCCGAATAGGTTGAGATCGCATCGATTACGATTACACAACTTAGAATACGTTCAGCGCGCTTGCAATCTGTTGACACCGCTTCGAATGCGTTGAAATCGCTTAGAATTCCTTGTGTTTCGATTATTTCGCATTTATGCATCATTTGATTCGCGGATTAGGCAATTATTTAGATCGCCATCTGAGACGGCCATTTTGTCCTCCTGTCTTACATTGTTTCTTCGCCGCACATGTCTTCGGAGATCAGAGAGAATGACTATCGATTTGCGAATATTTTCAGATTTTACTCGCGATATCTCGATCCACTTTTGCCCTTTTTCCCGCCTTTTCCCCATCATTTCGCCCTTCTCCTTTTCCCTCCCTTGTTTCCCAATCTGTCGCTAGGGGGCGTTTCAATTCTTTCGTACAACACTCAGCTACGGCTCCTTCAAATGTTTATTACTGATATTCAGTTCTGCGACGCTCAATTTTCGCCCCTCTTTTTTTTCGGCCGAATTTTTCTTTTCCCGCGGATTCGTGTTGATGTGCTAAACTCTTTTTGATCCCTCTGCAAGGTCGACGGTGTTTTGTTTCCGCTTTTATTTTTTTTCGCGTCGTTTCTGTTTTTTTTTCATATTTTTTTGTTGCCGACGTGGAAATGGAAAAACTTGAAGACCGCGGCGCGTAACCCTTAACGATTCTTTTTTGTGGTATGAATTCATCTTCGCTCTTTTCCTTTGTTAATCCGCGGGGCGGCAGTATTTTGTTTTTTTTTGGTCGTCAAGTGTATATATGTTCGTTTGGATGGTCGTTGAAGGGTTGGAACGGCGGTTGCAACTTTGGGAGTTTTTGAGGGAAAACTAGGATAGGTAAATTGAAGAAACTTGGGCTGTTTGTAGAAATAGTGTCTTAGTTTATAGGAAAAAATATTTCGTTCCCCAGAACCTTCGTGTTTGGCCGCGAGAGGTCGACCAAGTGGCGGCAGTGCGGGTGGTCGGTGAGGCAGATTTCGCGATTCATTTTTTTATGTTATTGGTTGACTACATTCAATTGTTTTCTGTATGTACTGCAAATTTCTCGTATTTTACGACTAATATTAAAGGTTTTTCCCTTTACATCTTTTTCGTGGTACGTGTTGTTGATTTAAGCTGTCTAAACGGGTTTTAAGCATGTTCAACGTAAACAAAGCGGTCTGAGCAGATTATAAGCGCTTTGAACGCAATAGTAGCGGTCTTAACATGCTTCAGGCGCTGTTTAAGCGGGCTAAACGTATCTTTAGCATATTCAACGTAAACAAGGCGTCGTGAGCAGCTTTTAAGCGTTCTCATCGTAAAGTTTACTGTTAAAAGACGTTTTAGGCCCAATGGTATGGTTCTAAGGATGTTGATAGCGCATTCAACGTAACGTAAGCGGTCTAACATTAATTGAAGCTTTCGCGAGCGCTTAGAATACGTTGAGTCCGCATAGAAATACGTTGAGGCCGCTTAGAAATACGTTGAGGCCGCTTAGAAATACGTTGAGTGCGCTTAAAAAGGGCTAAAACTGCAGAATTTACATAAAGATCGCTTAGAAATACGTTGAGACAGCTAAGAGAGCGTTGACTTCGCGAAGGATGAGTTGAGAATGCTTAGAAATACGTTGAGAGGTTTTAAGAAGGGTCGAAACTGCTCAATATACGTTGAGATCGCTAAATATTACGTTGAGAGTGCTTAGAATGTGTTGACACCGTTTCAGGGTGCATTCAAAGAGCTTAGAGTACGTTGAAGGCGCTGAGAAACGCTGACATCGCTAAGTATACGTTGAGAGGGCTTAGAAATACTCAAAATGTGTCTACAACATGTTGACATTGCTCCGAATAGGTTGAGTTCGCATCGATTACGTTTACACAACTTAGAATACGTTCAGCGCGCTTACAATCTGTTGACACCGCATCGAATGCGTTGAAATCGCTTAGAATTCCTTGTGTTTCGATTATTTCGCATTTATGCATCATTTGATTCGCGGATTAGGCAATTATTTAGATCGCCATCTGAGACGGCCATTTTGTCCTCCTGCCTTACATTGTTTCTTCGCCGCACATGTCTTCGGAGATCAGAGTGAATGACTATCGATTTGCGAATGTTTTCAGATTTAAACTCGCGCTATTCCGATCCTCTTTTGTCCTTTTCCCGTCTTTTCCCCATCATTTCGCCCTTCTTCTTTTCCCACCCTTGTTTCCCAATCTGTCGCTAGGGGGCGTTTCAATTCTTTCGTACAACACTCAGCTACGGCTCCTTCAAATGTTTATTACTAATATTCAGTTCTGCGACGCTCAATTTTCGCCCCTCTTTTTTTTCGGCCGAATTTTTCTTTTCCCGCGGATTCGTGTTGATGTGCTAAACTCTTTTTGATCCCTCTGCAAGGTCGACGGTGTTTTGTTTCCGCTTTTATTTTTTTTCGCGTCGTTTCTGTTTTTTTTTCAGATTTTTTTGTTGCCGACGTGGAAATGGAAAAACTTGAAGATCGCGGCGCGTAACCCTTAACGATTCTATTGTGGGGTATGAATTTATCTTCGCTCTTTTCCTTTGTTAATCCGCGGGGCGGCAGTATTTTGTTTTCTTTTGGTCGTCAAGTGTATATATGTTCGTTTGGATGGTCGTTGAAGGATTGGAACGGCGGTTGCAACTTTGGGAATTTTTGAGGGAAAACTACGATAGATAAATTGACAAAACTTGGTCAGTTTGTAGAAATGGTGTCTTAGTTTATAGGAAAAAATATTTCGTTACGCAAAACATCCGAGTTTGGCCGCTAGAGGTCTCCCAAGTGGTAGCAGGGATGGTGGTCGGTGAGGCAGATTTCGCAATTCCTTTTTTGATGTTATTGGTAGACTACTTTCAATTGTTTTCTGTATGTACTGCAAATTTGGAAAATTTTACGAACGATTTAAACAGTTTTTCCCTTTACGTCGTTTTCATTTTACGTGTTGTTCATTTAAGCTCTCTACCACTATTGGTGTAAGGGGACTGCTAGGTGCTGGAAAACTGCTGGCAGTCGACTATAAATACGGCCCTAAGTCATCGTAGCACCCAACCCAACCCAACCCAACCAAATGGTCTCGGACCAAACTTCCGGCTACGGTCAACGTGTTTTAAGCGATTTTAACGTGTAGCTGCAGTCACCGTATTCTAAACGAATTCAACGCATTCTCAGCGCTTTCAACGTTTTGTAAGCGATTTCATTGTATTTATAAGCGTTCTTGACACCGCTTAGAATGCGTTGAAATCGGTAAGAATTAATTGTGTTTCGATTATTTCGCATTTATGCATCATTTGAATCGCGGATTTGGCAATTAATTCGATCGCCATCTGAGACCGCCATTTTGTCCTCCTGTCTTATATTGTTTTGTCGCCGCACCTGTCTTCGGAGATCTGAAAAAAGTGACTATCGATTTGCGAATGTTTTCAGACTTAACCTCGCGCTTTTCCGCTCCTCTTTTGTCCTTTTTCTCGCCTTTTCCACATCATTTCGCCATTCTTTTTTTCCCTCCCTTGTTTCCCAATCTGTCGCTATGGGGCGTTTTAATTTCTCCGTAAAACATTCAGCCATGGCAGTCTCACCATGAGAAATAGTTTCTTAGTTTAGAGAAAAGTATATTTCGTTCCACAGAGCCTCCGTGTTTGGCTGCTAGAGGTCGCCTAAATGGCGGCAGGGAGGGTGGTCGGTGAGACAGATTTCGATATTCATTTTTTTATGTTATTGGTTGACTACTTTCCATTTTTCCTTATTTACTGTAAATTTGGCGAATTTTACGAACGATATAAACAGTTTTTCCCTTTATGTCTTTTTCATGGTACGTGTTGTTCATATAAGCTGTCTAAACGTGTTTTTAGCATGTTCAACGTAAACTAAGCGGTTTGAGCAGGTTTTAAGCGCTTTGAACGCAATGGTAGCGGTCTTAGCATGCTTCAGGCGCTGTATAAGCGGTCTAAACGTGCTTTTAGCATATTTATCGTAAACAAGGCGTTGTGAGAAGGTTTTAAGCGCTCTCAACGTACAGTTTGCAGTTTAAAGACGTTTTAGGCCCAATCGTAGGGTTGTAAAGATGTTGAAAGCGCATTCAACGTAATGTAGGCGGTGTAACATTAATTGATGCTTTCGCGAGCGCGTAGAATAAGTTGAGTCCGCTTAGAATAAGTTGAGTTCGCTTAGAATACGTTGAGTCTGTTAAGAAGACGCTGAGTCCGCTTAGAATGCGTTGAGTTCTATGAGAATATGATTGGTCCGCTTAGAAAACGCTGATCTCGCTAAAAATAAGTTGACATCACTTAGAATACGTTGAAAGCTCTTAGAATACCTAGAGTTCGCTTAGAAAACTTTGACTTCGCTTTACTGTAAACCGCTACCATACTGCCCGTATTTCAGATTAAACTAGTCGGTTAATCCAACGCCGGTTAACATGTATCGTACCTCCGTGACTTTTACCATAGGGTTATGATTGACATTCTAATCTACTAAATATTACCTCGTATTTTTCCGGCCGAGGGCGTTTGGACCTCGATTTCAGCAATTACTTTATCGCACTTACCGGTAATGTAGATTGGAATTTGATACACCTAAATTACTTTTGCAATCCTCTCACACGCATATTCCTTGTATTCCTTGAAGTTAAACTGTGAACGTTTCTACAGGTCGACAAATATCGGATAATGCGTGGTTTTTTATCTTTGACTCGTTCGGAAACACTTTTCGGGAATTAATTTAATGCATTTTTATTTAAGTTAGAGCTTAAAAATTTCTCCTAGTTAAAGTCCTTACTTTTCTTTACGAAACCCAGCCTTTGGTGTTACACAATCTGTACTAGGTTTGATTCCAGGAGGTGGCAAATAACGAAATATTAAAGATACCACCTGCTTACTTTTTCCTTATGGATATTCAGGAATTAAGTTAACGCATTTCCGTTTAAGCTAAAGCTATGGAATTCTCTAAAAATACAGTACCTAAATTTTTTTATGGCGTGAAATTTGTGTTTTATGTATAACTGTTCTAGCTTCGATTCCAGGATGCGTCAAAAATAAAAAAATGAAGATAAAAGCAGTTAATCTTTTCGGGATCGATGTTTAGGAATTAATTTCTGCAATTATATGTAACATAGAGCTTTGATTTGAGATTTGATTTAAATTTGCATTTTACATAGTAAATATAATTTACTATCCGCTTCAATTTTTGTTTTATCCATAGCAGTTTTAATTTCGATTTCAGATGGGATCGATAGTTAAGAATTAATTTAACGCATTGATTGACTCAAAGAATGAAAATTTGCGAGCGGCGCGCCGCTCGCAAATTTTCATTCTTTGAGTCAATCAATGCGTTAAATTAATTCTTAACTATCGATCCCATCTGAAATCGAAATTAAAACTGCTATGGANGTGAAACATAGAATATTGAGGATTTTCTGGGGTTGAACTTGGTACATCTGGAAAAAAAAATATATCTGTAGACAAGTGTATTGACTATTATTATGGAAAAATGCATTGCTCTAACTAATAGATAAATCCAATGAATTAATTGCTGAAAAGCTATTATAAACGATTTGAGTGTCAGAAACAACGAATTCTTCGATGTTTGTCGGGTTTTTAGATAAAAACTGGAAACGTTGGCGGAAATTTAATAATTTTTTTTATGACTACATGTAATTGTATAAAGTATATTAATTTCGCAATTGTTTATATTTATTAAAAATGCTCTAAATTAATTCCTAAATTCCCCTCCCGGAGAGGCAAAAAAGCTGAGACCTTCAATTATTTGATTTTTCCCGTCTACTAGAATCGAACCAATACTAGCCATAGATAAAACAAAAGTTGTCCGCCATAGCGAAATGTACGTTCTCTATTATCAGAAAATTTCAAATCTCTCTCAAAGAGTTAAATGGGTTAAATTAATTCCTAAAAACCGATCCCGGAGAGGCTGAACATCTGATATGATCGATTTTTAGAAATTAATTTAACGCAGTTGTCTTCAACATAGAGCCTTGAAATTTAAAGGTAATAGAGATAGTATATTCTAACATCACATCATAATTTTGGTTTTACTAAATTCGTTACAGTTTTTATTTTAGAAGTAGTCAAAATGCAAGCATGTGAAGGCATCAGCTGTTCAGCTTCTCATGGATCGATTTTTAGGAATTAATTCAACGCATTTGTCTATACCATAGAATTTTGAAAGCTTCCACCGATAAAGTACGTGTAATGTGTTATCAGGTTCCATTTTTCTTTTATATCTGGCTATTCGTGGTTTGATTCCAGGAGACGGCAAATGTCAAAGAATTGAATGTACCAGCTATTTAGCCTCTCCGGGAGGGAATTTTGGGAATTAATTTAACGCATTTGTGTCATTAATAGACGGTTATAGAATTATTGACTCTTAAACAATAACATTTGATTATGAAATACATTTTAAAATTAGCAATATCGTTTCTATGTCTTATATAAAAAATCAACGAACATCGAAGAATTCTTTGTTTCTGACACTCAGATCGTCTATCATAGCTTTTCAGCAATTAATTTATGGGGTTTATCTATTAGCTAGACCTATGAATTTTTCTATTTTTGTAGTCTATGTGCTTGTTAATAGGCAGTTATGTTTTGTTTTTGCCCAAGTGTCCTGAGTTCGATGCCAGAGACTCCTGAATATCGTATGTTTCGCCACTCTCCTTGGTAGATTGGCTTTATTGTAACTTTTGCTAGAATTGTATTTCCTATCGAACCTCCGCCGTGCCGTTAAAATGCGGTCGGGCTCTTTCCCTTTGAGCCATAAAAATGTAGTGTTTGGCTTATATTTTCTCAACGAACGAACTCAACGCTATGTAAGCGATGTCAACGTATGGGACGTAACGTCCACAGATATATACGTAGTATATATCTGTGGTAACGTCTATGGGAACTCAACGCATTCCTAAGCGCAATCAACGTATTCTGAGCGCACTCAACGTATTCTAAGCGTACTCAACGTATTCTTAGCAAACTCAACGTAGTCTTCAACGCTATTTAAGGAATCTGAACGTGTTCTTTGCGAACTCAACTCATTCTAAGCGCAGTCAACGTATTCCTAAGCGAACTCAACGTATTCCTAAGCACACTCAACGTGTTCTAAGCGAACTCAACTTATTCCTAAGCGCACTAAACTTGTTCTAAGCGCACTCAACGAATTCTATGCGAACTCAACGGATTCCTAAGCGCACTCAACGTATTCTGAGCGCACTCAACGTGTTCTAAGCGTCCTCAACGTATTCTTAGCGAACTCAACGTATTCTTCAACGCTATTTAAGCGATCTCAACGTGTTCTTAGCGAACTCAACTCATTCTCAGCTCAGTCAACGTATTCCTAAGCGAACTCAACGTATTCTAAGCGAACTCAACGTGTTCTAAGCGAACTCAACGTGTTCTAAGCGAACTCAACGTATTCTAAGCGAACTCAACGTGTTCTAAGCGAACTCAACGTATTCTCAAGCGAACTCAACGTGCTCTAAGCGAAATCAACGGCTTCTAAGCGAACTCAACGTGTTCTAAGCGAACTGAACGTGTTCTTAGCGAACTCAACGTGTTCTCTAAGCGAAATCAACGTGTTCTAAGCGAACTCAACGTATTCTAAGCGAACTCAACGTGTTCTAAGCTAATTCAACGTATTCTAAGCTAACTCTACGTATTCTAAGCGAACTCAACGTATTCTTCAACGGTATTTAAGCGATCTCAACGTGTTCTTAGCGAGCTCAACTCATTCTAAGCGCAGTCAACGTATTCATAAGCAAACTCAACGTATTCTAAGCGAACTCAACGTGTTCTTAAGCGAACTCAACGTGTTCTAAGCGAACTCAACGTATTCTTCAACGCTATTAGGCGATGTCAGGATTCGGGATTTATCGCCATTAATTCTTCAATTTAGTACTTTTTGACGATTTCTTTTTCGCCTATTAACATGGTATATACATTACATCGATGCGACAATTGCGTTGTAACAATGATATCGGCGTCATTATCGCCATTTTCGGCTCATCCGCCTCATCTGGCCTCCATTAATTCCCGCTAGATGTCTCCCTTTCGTCGCTGCGTCTATTTTTACTCCACTTTTTGGCGTTTCCGAAAAATTCCGCCATTTTTTTCGTCTGAAATATTATCGTCTTTGTGTAGTTGTATTTCCGTCCGCCGCCTGCCAGTTGGCGCTGCGTGTCAGCCATCAATCAGTCCAATGGATTTCTATCTTTGAATTCAAATTGTGAGGACTTTAAAATGGACTCTAAAATAACGGTTTTTTTAGTCTCAATTTTAAGGCTCCCTCAAAAGACATTTTCTACATTCACTTAACAATTGCCGTTTTCTACGTTTCTCTCGCTGGGATCCTGTTCTAAGCGCTTTCAGCGCAATCTAAACGGACTCAACATGTTTTAAGCGAATTCTAGGCTGTGTGAGCACATTGCTATAGGTTTAAGCGAAATCTAAGCGCTCTCAACATGTTTTAAGCACAATGCAAGCGCTCTCAACATGTTTTAAGCGCTTCCAACGTAATCTCAGCTGTCTAAACGTATTAAAAGCGTATTCAGCGTAATCTAAGCAGTCTCAACATGTTACAAGCAAATTCTAAGCGGTCTGAGCACATTGATAGCCCTTTAAGCGGAATCTAAGCTCTCTTAACTTGCTTTTAGCGCTATGAAAGCTATGAAAACATATCAAAAGCGCTTTCAGCATGATGTCAGCGCTCTTAACAAATGGTAAGCGCAATCGAAGCGCTCTCAACTTCCTTTTAGCGCTATATTAGCAGTTTAAACATATTCTAAGCGAATACTCAGCGGTCTGAGCAATTTATTAGCTCATTCAACGTAATCTAAGCGGTCTAAGCGTGTTTTTATATGAACGCAGTACGTGATGACTTCGCTTAGTATACGATGACTTCGCTGAGTTTATGATGACTTCGGTAAGTGTATGATGACTCCGATGAGTTTATGATGACTTCGCTTAGTTTATGATGACTTCGGCGAGTATATGATGACTTCGCTGAGTTGCCCCTGCCAAACGCCGCTGGCCATTTGCCGCTGCAAGCTTAATTTAAGATACATTAACTAAGGCATTACACACCTTTCGATCCACTCCGCCTTCCATACACCGAGTTCCATGCACCAACTTAAATAACCTAAACGAATTATTCATAATACGTGCATAAGTAATGTCCTAGCATCGAACCTGGGTCAATTAGGACAAATATCCTTAGAGCATACCATAGAAATCCCTATCTTCTATAGTTGTAGCGAATTTCAACTTTCTACCTGATCGGGAAATGCCGTTACGAATTTTTGAAAATTCTCTCATTCGAATGGTCCTGGGATCGAACCTGAGACTTTAGGTCAAAAAAATTTTACGGCATACGATAGACAATAATCAATTCCAACAACACAGTGAATTGCAGGTTTTTACATTAAATGAAAATACCCTAAATGAATTCATGAACTTCAGACAGAAAAACTGCCCTAGCATCGAACTAAGGACCCTCAGGGTAAAAACCTCTAAATATGCGATAGAGGTGTTTGCTCTCTATCGATGACGTGAATTTCAACGTTCTATCTTACTTAGAAATACCCAAAACGATTTTTTGAAACCTTTGCAATAAATTGAAGAAACTTGGGCTGTTTGTAGAAATAGTGTCTTAGTTTATAGGAAAAAATATTTCGTTCCCAAGAACCTTCGTGTTTGGCCGCGAGAGGTCGACCAAGTGGCGGCAGGGCAGGTAGTCGGTTAGGCAGATTTCGCGATTCATTTTTTTATGTTATTGGTTAACTACATTCAATTGTTTTCTTATGTACCGCAAATATGTCGAATTTTACGAACAATATAAAAGGTTTTTCCCTTTACATCTTTTTCGTAGTACGTATTCTTGATTTAAGCTGTCTAAACGTGTTTATGTTTGTTCAACTTCAACTAAGCGGTCTCAGCAATTTATAAGCGCTTTGAACGCAATCGTAGCGGTCTTAACATGCTTCAGGCGCAGTAGAAGCGGGCTAAACGTATCTTTAGCATATTCAACATAACAAGGCGTAGTGAGCAGCTTTTAAGCGTTCTCAACGTAAAGTTTACAGTTTAAAGACGTTTTAGGCCCAATCGTAGGGTTGTAAAGATGTTGATAGCGCATTCAACGTAACGTAAGCTATCTAACATTAATTGAAGCTTTCGCGAGCGCTTAGAATACGTTGAATCCGCTTAGAAATACGTTGAGTCCGCTTAGAAATACGTTGAGTGCGCTTAAAAAGGGCTAAAACTGCAGAATTTACATAAAGATCGCTTAGAAATACGTTGAGACAGCTAAGAGAGCGTTGACTTCGCTAAAGATGAGTTGAGAATGCTTAGAAATACGTTGAGTGGTTTTAAGAAGGGTCGAAACTGCTCAATATACGTTGAGATCGCTAACCATTACGTTGAGAGTGCTTAGAATGTGTTGACACCGTTTCAGGGTGCATTCAAAGAGCTTAGAGTACGTTGAAGGCGCTGAGAAACGCTGACATCGCTAAGTATACGTTGAGAGGGCTTAGAAATACTCAAAATGTGTCTACAACATGTTGACATTGCTCCGAATAGGTTGAGTTCGCATCGATTACGTTTACACAACTTAGAATACGTTCAGCGCGCTTACAATCTGTTGACACCGCATCGAATGCGTTGAAATCGCTTAGAATTCCTTGTGTTTCGATTATTTCGCATTTATGCATCATTTGATTCGCGGATTAGGCAATTATTTAGATCGCCATCTGAGACGGCCATTTTGTCCTCCTGCCTTACATTGTTTCTTCGCCGCACATGTCTTCGGAGATCAGAGTGAATGACTATCGATTTGCGAATGTTTTCAGATTTAAACTCGCGCTATTCCGATCCTCTTTTGTCCTTTTCCCGTCTTTTCCCCATCATTTCGCCCATCTTCTTTTCCCTCCCTTGTTTCCCAATCTGTCGCTAGGGGGCGTTTCAATTCTTTCGTACAACACTCAGCTACCGCTCCTTCAAATGTTTATTACTGATATTCAGTTCTGCGACGCTCAATTTTCGCCCCTCTTTTTTTTCGGCCGAATTTTTCTTTTCCCGCGGATTCGTGTTGATGTGCTAAACTCTTTTTGATCCCTCTGCAAGGTCGACGGTGTTTTGTTTCCGCTTTTATTTTTTTTCGCGTCGTTTCTGTTTTTTTTTCAGATTTTTTTGTTGCGGACGTGGAAATGGAAAAACTTGAAGACCGCGGTGCTTAACCCTTAACGATTCTTTTTTGTGGTATGAATTCATCTTCGCTCTTCTCCTTTGTTAATCCGCGGGGCGGCAGTATTTTGTTTTCTTTTGGTCGTCAAGTGTATATATGTTCGTTTGGATGGTCGTTGAAGGGTTGGAACGGCGGTTGCAACTTTGGGAGTTTTTGAGGGAAAACTAGGATAGGTAAATTGAAGAAACTTGGGCTGTTTGTAGAAATAGTGTCTTAGTTTATAGGAAAAAATATTTCGTTCCCCAGAACCTTCGTGTTTGGCCGCGAGAGGTCGACCAAGTGGCGGCAGTGCGGGTGGTCGGTGAGGCAGATTTCGCGATTCATTTTTTTATGTTATTGGTTGACTACATTCAATTGTTTTCTGTATGTACTGCAAATTTCTCGTATTTTACGACTAATATTAAAGGTTTTTCCCTTTACATCTTTTTCGTGGTACGTGTTGTTGATTTAAGCTGTCTAAACGGGTTTTAAGCATGTTCAACGTAAACAAAGCGGTCTGAGCAGATTATAAGCGCTTTGAACGCAATAGTAGCGGTCTTAACATGCTTCAGGCGCTGTTTAAGCGGGCTAAACGTATCTTTAGCATATTCAACGTAAACAAGGCGTCGTGAGCAGCTTTTAAGCGTTCTCATCGTAAAGTTTACTGTTAAAAGACGTTTTAGGCCCAATGGTATGGTTCTAAAGATGTTGATAGCGCATTCAACGTAGCGTAAGCGGTCTAACATAAATTGAAGCCCTCGCGAGCGCTTAGAATACGTTGAGTCCGCATAGAAATACGTTGAGGCCGCTTAGAAATACGTTGAGGCCGCTTAGAAATACGTTGAGTGCGCTTAAAAAGGGCTAAAACTGCAGAATTTACATAAAGATCGCTTAGAAATACGTTGAGACAGCTAAGAGAGCGTTGACTTCGCGAAGGATGAGTTGAGAATGCTTAGAAATACGTTGAGAGGTTTTAAGAAGGGTCGAAACTGCTCAATATACGTTGAGATCGCTAAATATTACGTTGAGAGTGCTTAGAATGTGTTGACACCGTTTCAGGGTGCATTCAAAGAGCTTAGAGTACGTTGAAGGCGCTGAGAAACGCTGACATCGCTAAGTATACGTTGAGAGGGCTTAGAAATACTCAAAATGTGTCTACAACATGTTGACATTGCTCCGAATAGGTTGAGTTCGCATCGATTACGTTTACACAACTTAGAATACGTTCAGCGCGCTTACAATCTGTTGACACCGCATCGAATGCGTTGAAATCGCTTAGAATTCCTTGTGTTTCGATTATTTCGCATTTATGCATCATTTGATTCGCGGATTAGGCAATTATTTAGATCGCCATCTGAGACGGCCATTTTGTCCTCCTGCCTTACATTGTTTCTTCGCCGCACATGTCTTCGGAGATCAGAGTGAATGACTATCGATTTGCGAATGTTTTCAGATTTAAACTCGCGCTATTCCGATCCTCTTTTGTCCTTTTCCCGTCTTTTCCCCATCATTTCGCCCATCTTCTTTTCCCTCCCTTGTTTCCCAATCTGTCGCTAGGGGGCGTTTCAATTCTTTCGTACAACACTCAGCTACGGCTCCTTCAAATGTTTATTACTAATATTCAGTTCTGCGACGCTCAATTTTCGCCCCTCTTTTTTTTCGGCCGAATTTTTCTTTTCCCGCGGATTCGTGTTGATGTGCTAAACTCTTTTTGATCCCTCTGCAAGGTCGACGGTGTTTTGTTTCCGCTTTTATTTTTTTTCGCGTCGTTTCTGTTTTTTTTTCAGATTTTTTTGTTGCCGACGTGGAAATGGAAAAACTTGAAGATCGCGGCGCGTAACCCTTAACGATTCTATTGTGGGGTATGAATTCATCTTCGCTCTTCTCCTTTGTTAATCCGCGGGGCGGCAGTATTTTGTTTTCTTTTGGTCGTCAAGTGTATATATGTTCGTTTGGATGGTCGTTGAAGGTTTGGAACGGCGGTTGCAACTTTGGGAATTTTTGAGGGAAAACTAGGATAGGTAAATTGAAGAAACTTGGGTTGTTTGTAGATATTGTGTCTTAGTTTATAGGAAAAAATATTTCGTTCCCCAGAACCTTCGTGGTTGGCCGCTAGAGGTCGACCAAGTGGCGGAAGTGCGGGTGGTCGGTGAGGTAGATTTCGCTATTCATTTTTTTATGTTATTGGTTGACTACATTCAATTATTACATGTATTTACTGCAAATTTGGAAAATTTTACGAACGATATAAACAGTTTTTCCCTTTATGTCTTTTTCATGGTACGTGTTGTTCATTAAATTGTTTAAACGTGTTTTTAGCATGTTCAACTTCAACTATGCGATCTGAGCTGGTTTTAAGCGCATTGAACGCAATGGTAGCGGTCTTAACATGCATCAAGCGCTATAAATGCAGGCCTAATGAGTCTTTAGCATATCAAAAGTAAACAAGGCATTGTGAGCAGGTTTTAAGCGCTGTCAACGTAAAGTTTACAGTTTAAAGACGTTTTAGGCCCAATCGTAGGGTTGTAAATATGTTGAAAGCGCATTCAACGAAATGAAAGCGGCGAAACATTAATTGATGCATTCGCGAGCTCCTAGAATACGATAGGTCCGCTTAGAGATACGTCGAGTCCGCTTTGAAATTCATTTAAAGCGCAGAGAATGCGTTGAAAGCGCTTAGAATACGTTTAGTACACTTACAATCTGTTGACACCGCTTAGAATGCGTTGAAATCGCAAGAATTAATTGTGTTTCGATTATTTCGCATTTATGCATCATTTGAATCGCGGATTCGGCAATTATTTCGATCGCCATCAGAGGCCGCCATTTTGTCCTCCTGTCTTACATTGTTTCTTCGCCGCACATGTCTTCGCGGATCAGAAAGAATGACTATCGATTTGCGAATGTTTTCAGATTTAAACTCGCGCTATTCCGATCCTCTTTTGTCCTTTTCCCGTCTTTTCCCCATCATTTCGCCCTTCTTCTTTTCCCACCCTTGTTTCCCAATCTGTCGCTAGGGGGCGTTTCAATTCTTTCGTACAACACTCAGCTACGGCTCCTTCAAATGTTTNTTTTGTCCTTTTCCCGTCTTTTCCCCATCATTTCGCCCTTCTTCTTTTCCCTCCCTTGTTTCCCAATCTGTCGCTAGGGGGCGTTTCAATTCTTTCGTACAACACTCAGCTACGGCTCCTCCAAATGTTTATTACTGATATTCAGTTCTACGACGCTCGATTTTCGCCCTTCTTTTTTTTCGGCCGAATTTTTCCTTTCCCGCGGATTCGTGTTGATGTGCTAAACTCTTTTTGATCCCTCTGCAAGGTCGACGGTGTTTTGTTCCCGTTTTTATTTTTTTTCGAGTCGTTTCTGTTTTTTTTTCAGATTTTTTTGTTGCCGAGGTGGAAATGGAAAAACTTGAAGACCGCGGCGCGTAACCCTTAACGATTCTTTTTTGTGGTATGAATTCATCTTCGCTCTTCTCCTTTGTTAATCCGCGGGGCGGCAGTATTTTGTTTTCTTTTGGTCGTCAAGTGTATGTATGTTCGTATGGATGGTCGTTGAAGGGTTGGAACGGCGGTTGCAACTTTGGGAGTTTTTGAGGGAAAACTAGGATAGGTAAATTGAAGAAACTTGGGCTGTTTGTAGAAATAGTGTCTTAGTTTATAGGAAAAAATATTTCGTTCCCCAGAACCTTCGTGTTTGGCCGCGAGAGGTCGACCAAGTGGCGGCAGTGCGGGTGGTCGGTGAGGCAGATTTCGCGATTCATTTTTTTATGTTATTGGTTGACTACATTCAATTATTACCTGTATTTACTGCTAATTTGGAAAATTTTACGAACGATATAAACAGTTTTTCCCTTTATGTCTTTTTCATGGTACGTGTTGTTCATTAAACCGTTTAAACGTGTTTTTAGCATGTTCAACTTCAACAAAGCGATCTGAGCTGGTTTTAAGCGCATTGAACGCAGTGGTAGCGGTATTTATTTATTTATTTATTTAGGAATTACCCGTCGCGATTAGGTCGTGGGACCCGGTGGCAACGGTTGAGGGGGTGCAAAAACAATACTAACTGTCCGGCATTCGCCCAAAGACGGGAGGAAAACCCCTCCAAAAACCTCCCGTAGACAGTACATGCATCAAGCGCTATAAATGCAGGCCTAATGTGTCTTTAGCATATCGAAAGTAAACAAGGCATTGTGAGCAGGTTTTAAGCGCAGTCAACGTAAAGTTTACAGTTTAAAGACGTTTTAGGCCCAATCGTAGGGTTGTAAATATGTTGAAAGCGCATTCAACGTAATGAAAGCGGCGTAACATTAATTGATGCTTTCGCGAGCTCCTAGAATACGATAGGTCCGCTTAGAGATACGTCGAGTCCGCTTTGAAATTCATTGAAAGCGCAGAGAATGCGTTGAAAGCGCTTAGAATACGTTTAGTACACTTACAATCTGTTGACACCGCTTAGAATGCGTTGAAATCGCTTAGAATTCCTTGTGTTTCGATTATTTCGCATTTATGCATCATTTGAATCGCGGATTCGGCAATTATTTCGATCGCCATCAGAGACCGCCATTTTGTCCTCCTGTCTTACATTGTTTCTTCGCCGCACATGTCTTCCCGGATCAGAAAGAATGACTATCGATTTGCGAATATTTTCAGATTTTACTCACGATATCTCGATCCACTTTTGCCCTTTTTCCCGCATTTTCCTAATCATTTCGCCCTTCTTTTTTTTCCCTCCGTTGTTCCCAATCTGTCCCTAAGGGGCGTTTTAATTTCTCCGAACAACAGTCAGCCACGGCGCCTTCAAATGTTTATTTCTCATATTCCGTTTCCGCGACGCGCGATTTTCGCCCTTCTTTTTTTTCGGTCGAATTTTTCTTTTCCCGCGGATTGGTGTTGATGTGCTGAACTCTTTTTGATCTCTCTGCAGAGTCGACGGTGTTTTGTTTCCGCTTTTATTTTTTTTCGCGTCGTTTTTGTTTTTTTTTCAGATTTTTTTGTTGCCGACGTGGAAATGGAAAAAGTTGAAGATCGCGGCGCGTAACCCTTAACGATTCTATTGTGGGGTATGAATTCATCTTCCCTCTTTTCCTTTGTCAATCCGCGGGGCGGCAGTATTTTGTATTCTTTTGGTCGTCAAGTGTATATATGTTCGTTTGGATGGTCGTTGAAGGGTTGGAACGGCGGTTGCAATTTTGGGAATTTTTGAGGGAAAACTAGGATAGGTAAATTGAAGTAACTTGGGTTGTTTGTAGAAATTGTGTCTTTGTTTATAGGAAAAAATATTTCGTTCCCCAGAAGCTTCGTGGTTGGCCGCTAGAGGTAGACCAAGTGGCGGCAAGGCGGGTGGTCGGTGAGGCAGATTTCGCGATTCATTTTTTTATGTTATTGGTTGACTACATTCAATTATTTTTGTATGTACTGCAAATTTGGAAAATTTTACGAACGATGTAAACAGTTTTTCCCTTTATGTCCTTTTCATGGTACGTGTTGTTCATTAAACTGTTTAAACGTGTTTTTAGCATGTTCAACTTCAACAAAGCGATCTGAGCTGGTTTTAAGCGCATTGAACGCAGTGGTAGCGGTCTTAACATGCATCAAGCGCTATTAATGCAGGCCTAATGTGTTTTTAGCATATCAAACGTAAACAAGGCATTGTGAGCAGGTTTTAAGCGCTGTCAACGTAAAGTTTACAGTTTAAAGACGTTTTAGGCCCAATCGTAGGGTTGTAAATATGTTGAAAGCGCATTCAACGTAATGAAAGCGGTGTAACATTAATTGATGCTTTCGCGAGCTCCTAGAATACGATAGGTCCGCTTAGAGATACGTCGAGTCCGCTTTGAAATTCATTGAAAGCGCAGAGAATGCGTTGAAAGCGCTTAGAATACGTTTAGTACACTTACAATCTGTTGACACCGCTTAGAATGCGTTGAAATCGCAAAAATTAATTGTGCTTCGATTATTTCGCATTTATGCATCATTTGAATCGCGGATTCGGCAATTATTTCGATCGCCATCAGAGACCGCCATTTTGTCCTCCTGTCTTACATTGTTTCTTCGCCGCACATGTCTTCGCGGATCAGAAAGAATGACTATCGATTTGCGAATAATTTCAGATTTAGACTCGCGATATCTCGATCCTCTTTTGCCCTTTTTCCCGTCTTTTCCCCATCACTTCGCCCTTCTTTTTTCCGTCCCTTGTTTCCCAATCTGTCGCTAGGGGGCGTTTTAATTTCTCCGTACAACACTCAGCCACGGCGCCTTCAAATGTTTATTACTGATATTCCGTTTCCGCGACGCGCGATTTTTGCCCTTCTTTTTTTTCGGTTGAATTTTTCTATTCCCGCGGATTCGTCTTGATGTGCTGAACTCATTTTGATCTCTCCTCTGGGTCGACGGTGTTTTGTTTCCGCTTTTATTTTTTTTTCGCGTCGTTTTTGTTTTTTTTCAGATTTTTGTTGTTGCCGACGCGGAAATGGAAAAAGTTGAATACCGCGGCGCGTAACCCTTAACGATTCTTTTTTGTTGTTTGAATTCACCTTCGCTCTTTTTCTTTGTTAATCCGCGGGGCGGCAGTATTTTGTTTTCTTTTGGTCGTCAAGTGTATATATGTTCGTTTGGATGGTCGTTGAAGGATTGGAACGGCGGTTGCAACTTTGGGAATTTTTGAGGGAAAACTACGATAGATAAATTGACAAAACTTGGTCAGTTTGTAGAAATGGTGTCTTAGTTTATAGGAAAAAATATTTCGTTACGCAAAACATCCGAGTTTGGCCGCTAGAGGTCTCCCAAGTGGTAGCAGGGATGGTGGTCGGTGAGGCAGATTTCGCAATTCCTTTTTTGATGTTATTGGTAGACTACTTTCAATTGTTTTCTGTATGTACTGCAAATTTGGAAAATTTTACGAACGATTTAAACAGTTTTTCCCTTTACGTCGTTTTCATTTTACGTGTTGTTCATTTAAGCTCTCTACCACTATTGGTGTAAGGGGACTGCTAGGTGCTGGAAAACTGCTGGCAGTCGACTATAAATACGGCCCTAAGTCATCGTAGCACCCAACCCAACCCAACCCAACCAAATGGTCTCGGACCAAACTTCCGGCTACGGTCAACGTGTTTTAAGCGATTTTAACGTGTAGCTGCAGTCACCGTATTCTAAACGAATTCAACGCATTCTCAGCGCTTTCAACGTTTTGTAAGCGATTTCATTGTATTTATAAGCGTTCTCAACTCATGCTCATCGAAGTTCGATCGCCATCTGTGACCACCATTTTGTCCTCCTGTCTTATATTGTTTTGTCGCCGCACCTGTCTTCGGAGATCTGAAAAAAGTGACTATCGATTTGCGAATGTTTTCAGACTTAACCTCGCGCTTTTCCGCTCCTCTTTTGTCCTTTTTCTCGCCTTTTCCACATCATTTCGCCATTCTTTTTTTTCCCTCCCTTGTTTCCCAATCTGTCGCTATGGGGCGTTTTAATTTCTCCGTAAAACATTCAGCCATGGCAGTCTCACCATGAGAAATAGTTTCTTAGTTTAGAGAAAAGTATATTTCGTTCCACAGAGCCTCCGTGTTTGGCTGCTAGAGGTCGCCTAAATGGCGGCAGGGAGGGTGGTCGGTGAGACAGATTTCGATATTCATTTTTTTATGTTATTGGTTGACTACTTTCCATTTTTCCTTATTTACTGTAAATTTGGCGAATTTTACGAACGATATAAACAGTTTTTCCCTTTATGTCTTTTTCATGGTACGTGTTGTTCATATAAGCTGTCTAAACGTGTTTTTAGCATGTTCAACGTAAACTAAGCGGTTTGAGCAGGTTTTAAGCGCTTTGAACGCAATGGTAGCGGTCTTAGCATGCTTCAGGCGCTGTATAAGCGGTCTAAACGTGCTTTTAGCATATTTATCGTAAACAAGGCGTTGTGAGAAGGTTTTAAGCGCTCTCAACGTACAGTTTGCAGTTTAAAGACGTTTTAGGCCCAATCGTAGGGTTGTAAAGATGTTGAAAGCGCATTCAACGTAATGTAGGCGGTGTAACATTAATTGATGCTTTCGCGAGCGCGTAGAATAAGTTGAGTCCGCTTAGAATAAGTTGAGTTCGCTTAGAATACGTTGAGTCTGTTAAGAAGACGCTGAGTCCGCTTAGAATGCGTTGAGTTCTTTGAGAATATGATTGGTCCGCTTAGAAAACGCTGATCTCGCTAAAAATAAGTTGACATCACTTAGAATACGTTGAAAGCTCTTAGAATACCTAGAGTTCGCTTAGAAAACTTTGACTTCGCTTTACTGTAAACCGCTACCATACTGCCCGTATTTCAGATTAAACTAGTCGGTTAATCCAACGCCGGTTAACATGTATCGTACCTCCGTGACTTTTACCATAGGGTTATGATTGACATTCTAATCTACTAAATATTACCTCGTATTTTTCCGGCCGAGGGCGTTTGGACCTCGATTTCAGCAATTAGTTTATCGCACTTACCGGTAATGTAGATTGGAATTTGATACACCTAAATTACTTTTGCAATCCTCTCACACGCATATTCCTTGTATTCCTTGAAGTTAAACTGTGAACGTTTCTACAGGTCGACAAATATCGGATAATGCGTGGTTTTTTATCTTTGACTCGTTCGGAAACACTTTTCGGGAATTAATTTAATGCATTTTTATTTAAGTTAGAGCTTAAAAATTTCTCCTAGTTAAAGTCCTTACTTTTCTTTACGAAACCCAGCCTTTGGTGTTACACAATCTGTACTAGGTTTGATTCCAGGAGGTGGCAAATAACGAAATATTAAAGATACCACCTGCTTACTTTTTCCTTATGGATATTCAGGAATTAAGTTAACGCATTTCCGTTTAAGCTAAAGCTATGGAATTCTCTAAAAATACAGTACCTAAATTTTTTTATGGCGTGAAATTTGTGTTTTATGTATAACTGTTCTAGCTTCGATTCCAGGATGCGTCAAAAATAAAAAAATGAAGATAAAAGCAGTTAATCTTTTCGGGATCGATGTTTAGGAATTAATTT
>KZ309906.1:7405-24628 GCA_000376725.2 Ladona fulva
TTATTTTAATCCAAATACAATGTATTTTTCTCTTCTATAGTACGAATATATCTTTTCTTTAAATGTTTTTGGTATTTACATGAATATGTATTTATTCCTTTTGTTATATTATTCCCCTCTTACATATTTTCCATGTTTGTTACTTTATCATAAGCCATCTTTAATCTAATAATAATTAAAGCAAGGTGGGGGCTTCAGGGTTAAAACCCTCAAGAGAAATTAATACTTTAAGAAATATATCACAATCTAGTTCATCAATCTCGGAAATATCACATATTTTGCTACAAAACCATGTAAATCTCCTCATTTCTATCAACTTAATGTCTTCGAAGAGATTTATTTGACATATTTTGTGAGATGTAGTGTGCATGATTATTCTGCCTTCTTTAATGTAGGTATATTTTCGCTCTCTCAACTTTCTTAAACCCCCAACGGATATGCTTTGGCTTCGCTACTGCATAGTAATGTATGGTGGTAGGTCCATCATATTTTTGCAACTCTTGTAATTTAAGTAGAAAAAAGCTCATATTTTAAAAATGTCCATTTTATAAATCTCATGGTAGTATTATTAAAAGTGCTTCGACAGCTTAGGTAATTTCGCACGTAGGCTCCCACCGGGAATCGAACCCGGGACCGCTTTCAGCGTAGTCGAACGCGTAGCTCACTTGACTATCCGTGAGCCATTTATAAATCCTTTATTTGTTATATTGTCAGTGGTTATATTATTTTTGAATTTTCTAATTATTAAGATGATTTAATTGGAAATAAGTGACTGTGGAAGAGAAAGAGAGAAGAAGGAGCTTTACTCACATATATTATAGTTTTAAGAATGGAGGGGAAGGGAGTGTTTGGAGCCGGTTTTAAAGCGGGTTAGTTACAGAAAATTTGGGTTTTGACATTGCTGCAAGAGATTTTCTGAGATGATAGGGGAATGGTCAATAGTGAAGGGTTGGGGGCTTCGGCCATTCTATGTTATTAACGGTCAGTTACATATGAATTCTTTTTCGTCTTATGAATTTCTTTTTCTCTGTCTTTTCCATTCTGCTTTTTCCAAAGGATTTCTGAAACTATGGACCTAGAATAAATTACTATAAACCTCGAATTATTTGGTTTGGGAGGAGGATTAATTGTCGACGTTTTAGAGGAATGCGGCTTTTTTGGTGAGTAATTACGTTAGAGGTTTGCGAAAGCTGCTTGGCTTCAAGTATGAGTTTATTAAGTTTTGTAATTTCATTGATAATGACCTTAGAATCGAAAGCAGCAAGTGTTAGGGCATTTGGTTTATTGGGTAGACATTCTGACGCCTAGAAAATGACACAGAGGGCTATGTATGCTCATGTACTTGTACTCTCATTAAGATCTGATTTTAGACTAGTAGATGCAATGTAGGATAATCGTCACAATCGACGTCAACGTTAAAGGCACTGCGAATAAACCCAATTCAATCATCAACGAGAGGTTATCACATATTGAACATATTTCTTGAAAATGCTTTTAAATTTCATTTATCATAAATCCATTATTGTAATATAAAGAGATTTTGAATGATCTATTTCTGTTGAGGGGAAACGCCATCCTTTTTGGCACACGCGGTAGGTCATTTGACCCCGGGGGCACTGTAGTAAAATGCTTTTAAAAATTTCCGAAAGTGGGTCAATTATCATTCCTGCAGACTTTTAATTGCTTTTACAGGTGAATGTGGTATGGCATTTCTCTCAAAAGAAAGCCTCATGGATACAAAGGACTTGCTAATTTAATTTTCTTCTTTTGAAAATGATATTTGAATAATTTAAACTTCTAGAAAGAATTTCAGCTGAACAGTGGGAGATTAGATCTGTTATGTAAACTAATAAAACATTGAATATTAACATTATTACAGTTTGATAAATGTGTGAGTCAGTAACCTCTTCAGCCGGTTCAAAGTACACGCGTACGGACCAGTGCCTTCTTCTGCGAATAATTCAATTCCTACTAATATCACCACGAAAATAGGGCAGTGAAGAAAATGTAGCCAGTGAACTAAAGACGGATTTGAGTGAAAATTGAGTGCTCCCTCGACTTCAATTCCGGCTTGAGGGGTAAACCGGGTATCGTTACGCGACTCTTAAGTAGAAGAGACTTTCGGATAGCTAAGTGGATAGTGAGTACGCATTTGGTGAAAGCAAACCAGGGTTCGATTCTAGTCAGGAACTAATATGTGCAAAATGGCCTAAGTTGTTGAAATACATTTGATAATGCTACTACATCCTAAGTAGGAGCGAAGAGGAGCTCCGTAAACGTACCCTTTGTTAGCTAGTTTGACTCCTTAAGGTTATGCGTCCGTTTTCTGGCGTCCTTCTAATATTGGTCAAGCTTCCTAGTTGGAAAGGGTACAGCGGAGAGTGGTAAGCTTTTTAAAATAAATAGGTTAGCATAAGGAAGATATTCGCTCCCGGTTAGCCAAGTGTGCAACGCGTTCGACTTCAATGAAAGCGGTCCCGGGTTCGATTCCCGGTGGGGGACTACGTGCGAAATGACCTAAGCTGTCGAAGCGCTTTTAACAATACTACTATACTAGCAAGGTGTTCCATGATAAAGGTGACCATATTGCAAAAAAACTGTATTTGGATATCGCACGCTGATATTGGATTTGGTGTAAGAATGCATCAGGGAGACAGGTTTAGTGGACAACCGCAGAGGCATCAGGGAAACAAGTTTAGTGAATAACCGCTCAATCAGATATTAAGGACAAATATTTACAACATAATTAATCTATGCTAATATTTTTAGGTTTTTCAGAAGAAATTGTTTACGCACCTCAGTGTAAAAATAATCCCTAGGTTTTGCGCAGCTATTTACATTGTATACATACCATTTCAAGATATTTAATAATTTAATTTAATATATTTAGCAAATGAATTTATCAAATTTGATTCTTAGACGCAGCAAACTAAAAGTCTGTTATTATATGTCAAACACTAGAATAAGGTCAATATTATTTACAAAGTTATCGTCGTAAAAGTTGTAATGAAACTCGATGTGGGGAATGCATATTTACAGTCTTAATTGCAAAGAATTGAAATTCTTACAAGAAGGATAAAAAGTTTCATTGAATTTGGCAGATACATTTAGAGACGAAAGACGTATTAGTATATATACATCTACATAATTACCCTGCAAGCCGCCTTCCGGCGTGTGGCAAGGGGTGCAAGCACCATGTGCAAGGGGTGCAAGCACCATGTGCAAGGGGTGCAAGCACCATACTTCACTAATCGATTGCTTTCCCGTATCGTACGCAAAAAAAATGAATTTTTGAAACGACTTGTTTCAGCATCTATTTCTCGGATTTTCCTCGCGGTATCAGAACGGCCTATATAACATGGGGGATGCATTATGTCAGCTACATCATCTGTGAACGTGCTTTCTCTAAATTTATTTAGTAGATTTATCCTTTGTTTAAGCTTTATATCTTCTAAAGATTCCCAACCCGCGTACTGAAGCATTTGCGTAACACTCACTGACTTGTCGCAACAATTCTTACAAAACGTACAACGTATAAGTGACATGTTGGCATCTACGTACCTTAAAACATTTCTATGGAACTCTGTAAATTCATTCAAAGTTTCTGGAATCGTGTACCCAAAAAAATCCATAATTTTCGAATCAACATGAAGTACCTTCAAATGTTTAGGATGTTTATTCAGTTTTTCCACCTGTTATTGGTTTTTCCTCCACAAACACCACCCTTTCTTTACATGAATCCTATGTTTTTGGCCTCTTCATGCACTTAGCTCATAGCCTCAGTCTCTCATGTTAATTTTTTAATGTATTTTATTATGGGTTAAGTGGCAGATGGGACTTTTATGCCAATTTTGCTCGTCATTTTTATGGTAATGTTTGTGTTGTTATAGGCAATCCCCACAACCACCTCACCAACCTTAAAAGCATAAGTGCGAGCGAAATTAATACCAACCATACATAGAAACTTACATCACAAAATACTAATGTAACGGAGGAGCTCGCTTATAAAAACGTAGATACTTGGAAACTAGGATACGAAGTTCTTTGAGTTAAGCCGATGAGACGTACGAACTCACGCAATTAGAGCTATACCAGAAAACAACCTTCTCATATTCATTCCTTGAGTTTACGACATCCGCTTCAAGTTAACCAAGAAAGTAGCATGATATTTCATGTCCCTCTTCCTCTCAAACTTATCCCATATCGATGGAGTAGGAGTTTCTTCTTTTATTCTCCGCCTCCATAGAGATCTCCGTCTGAAGCCTCTTCTTTTCTTCTGCCTTTCTCTTTTGTATGTTCTGCCATCTTGTTCTTCCATCCCGTCTTTGGTCTTCTCTTCTTCCTCTTCCAACTAAGTTGCAGTTTCTCAACTCTTTTCTCAACAGTCCTCAGCCCTTCTCTGTGCATCTCCATAGCACCATAGTCTACTTTCTTGTATCTTCATGCCCATGGGTTCCACTTTTACCGTTCCTCTTTTACACTTACTTTTCATATTTTCTTTTGTGTTACATGACACATACAACGCAGCATCCTCATTTCAGCCACTTGTGGCTTTCTTTCCTGTACCTTTGCAATCGACCATACTCCCTCACCGTACAACATAACAGGCCTCTTTCAGTATTTAATGACAAAACTTTAACTGACGTTAGTGACAAAACAAACCCACAAAATTTTTAGCACACGCTTAACGGTTTCGGCGCGAGTTCACGCCATCATCAGAACTGACAGGAACCAGGAGCAATGCCTTGCGTCATTTCTAAATCAACATTATGTAGCTCTCTATGTTACAAAAACCATTGTGAATTGCCTCAGGAAATGTTAACGTCATTTTTGTATACACGGGATTGAAGTACATGTATAGATGCTACCGCTGGATCTAATATAAACCGATCTATCGCAATTTAACATCGATGATTTCGATATGATAAGTTCTTGCTCATATTTAGTCATGCAGAATTATTCTCATGTCTCAAAAAGACTGTTTAACCAATTGTTGGCAGTGCAACCGATTGCGGACACATCATGGAATTGCACAACGAAGGATTACGTAACTTTAAAAAATTCAACGCTTTAATAACGTATTCCAACCCCTTTCGATGTCTCCGCGTCATCATTGACTAAGATACGTTAACGAATCGTGCAGTTTTTACAAAGTAAATTTTTTTCTCCTTCGAACGCCGACCGTCTTTCCTCTGGGCCGCTCCCACTCTTTCCTCTCTCAATACATCGCTCCTAAGCGTCATCGGCGACTTCCTCTGTTCTCTTCCTCTTCTCCCCGGACATCTCTCCGCACTTCTTAAAGCGTCTTCCGCGGACCTGCCGAGGAAACCAGGAACCTCTCCGTCCGTTCCTCATAAATCAGCATTTGAGCAATCTCGGGCACTTTCGATTCTCTCTCGAGGCGTTATATAGCCGTCGTTTTGCCTCAATTATAGCCCTTCTTCATCCTCTCTCGCGGCGTTTCGCACCGCATCTTTTGAACGATAGCGGAACTGGGCCATGCGGTGGGGAAGGTCGATCTGTTAACGACGCCACCTTCCGGCAGTAAAAAAACGTTGAAGCGGGTCGTAAATGGCGGGAGCTAATGCAGATGCTTGAACTCCATGATCTCTCTTTCTTCCGATCGCCGCGCTCCTTAACCTTCTTCTTCCATTCAATTCAGAATATCTCTTACCAACTGCTTCAACATGTCACACGCCTCCACACCATTCTTCAAATTGCTACCCTTACAACGAGGGCGCCCAACCAGTCGATCGCGATCTAACGGTCGATTGAGTGGTGCTTCTTGGTAGTCTTCACTCACTGAATTTAGAGGCTCCACGAGACAGAAACACAAAACCGTAGCAACGTTAAATATCCTGGAAAATCAATGGCAAAACTATCACGTCGTGGTATCTAAAAAATGAAGAAATATTATATCAGTGTTGACTCTTTACAGTCCTCATAATAATTTCTTTTCAATTTAAATTCCAAGCTCTTAAATAAGGCTCCAAATTAAATTATTAAAATAAGAGAAATGACAGAGCCTTAATTCCGCAAGAAATATTTCAATGGACTACTGGTTACAATGTCTAATAATTATCATCATGCCCGAAGATATACTATTAATAACATGAAACCGGTCGCCAATTAAAACATTTCCTGTGAAAGAAAATATTCTTTTATTTCTCTCGTAACCTTGACGGAGTTCCAGTAACGGCTGCATCATTTTCATAATTCTTAAAATTTTCAGAGGGGAACTTTTTGTCATTCGTTTCAATAATAATTCTAATAATTTCATGAAAACGGGTAAGAGTGATTTTGCACAAGATGGTGCGCACCCAGGAAAAATCCCAAGGAAGAATGGACTTGAAAAAAGTCTGACGGGACCGGGAATCTAACCCGGGTCTTCCAATTGCCGGTCGGGTGCTCTGTCCGTTGAGCTATCCCGGCAGAACATACAGATCAAGCACCCGACCGCTTCTATGAAGCCGAGACCGCGAACGATGCTACCATGTGGACGAACTCGCAACGTCCTTGACCACAAAGTCTCCCGAATGGCTTGGAGAAATGCTCTGCCGGGATAGCTCAACGGACAGAGCACCCGACCGGCAATTGGGAGACCCGGGTCAGGTCCCGTCTAACTTTTTTTTCAAGTCCATTCTTCCTTGGGATTTCTAATAAATTGTTCTCCTAATACTACTAAATAGTATAAATTAAGATCACTCATTTATTTCCGCGTTAATTTAATTTAATTATTTTTCCCTCTATCACATGTGCATACTTAAAAGTTTTTTAGGAAAGGTACGAGGATATTTTGACTTTGAAATTACAAATTAACCTGAAAGACTTAGTGAATGAAATGGAATGGAAATGAAAAAGTTGAAATGGAGTGAAAATCTGAAAGATTCTCTCAGGAAAGGAATTCGAAGTTAAAAATTAAATTGAACGAAGGAATATTGGAAGAGATCCAGTATTCGAGTATTGTCCTTACTTGGGATGAGAGACTGATAGACGAAATTGAAGAAAGTTCAACAAATGGTGCAGCTTCCTCATGAAAAGCAAAGGCGAGGGGTCTTGAGAGAGATAACTGGGGAGGTTGGCAAAATTCATACTTAGAAGCGCGGTGTTTAAAGAGTGAGAAAGAAAGTGCTTATTCTAGTTGTGAAAGGAGTACACTATTTACTTGAATACTAGCGTTAGTGTCAAATCGTTCCTGATCGATTTCAAATTCCAATCCCTTATATATAAATATTTAAATGAATATTGTCTAGTAACTGACATTCACACTCATTCGAACTAACTATGCCTGAGTATAGCTTCTCCACTGAAATTGTAAATGAATAACAATATACGTATTGAGCCGCGCGAAATGTTGCACCTATCTAGCCTACAGTCATATCAGGTGCACCTTTCACTTCTTTTCTACTTTATTTATACATCAAAAACCATATCAAATTATCCACCGACTCGTTCCCGTGTATCTCGATATGTATCAATCATTTTTTCTCATCCCTAAGAGGAAACATTTCATTTTTACGCCTTAATGTTTCCCCATTCAACTCAGCCTTCTTTCTTCGTAATTACGTTTGGCTTAAATAATTCCACAAAAAGGTGGCACAGATACGTCCAATGACATATATTGACTTTACGAGGAAGCCAGTAATCGTGGTTGATTTCCGCAGACGGTCAACTCATATTCATTGTCGTAGGAAAAATGTTCTTGCTAAAAAAATGATGTCGTAAAATACGTATTCCATGGACTGTTTTTAAAAGAATGGGTACGTACCATCAAATAATAAGGAGCAGAATAATCTGGAAAGCAAAATTCAAACTTACGACTTATTAACGAAATCCTTCTCCTATATTTTCCAGCAAAGACGGTCAAGGTTCCGAGCCACCGATACGGAAGATAAAGGCCGATATTCAGGTCACAATTTTGCGTGATAATAAAATATTCTGAAAATGAAATTCTTCCAGACTACTTGTAAGAGGCTGCATTTCATGATACTGTACCCTCGGATGAAATGGTGCGTTAGATATTTTCTTATGAAANTCTGTACTTTATATAAAAAGTAGAATTTATTAAAAATTTTAATGTACAAGAATAAAGGAAAATATTTTAAAAATGAAGGAATTTCTCTTGCATATACATTTGAACACCATGCTTTTAGAAGTTCCTGAAATAGATCGCAATGAACTATTGCAGAGTAGGAAAATACGTTATTTAAGCTTATAACAGCATCTAAAATAGTTTCCTAGAGTGTTAAGTAAAACACGGTCAGCATACCCATTTTAATTTAAGAACTACGCATAATTACATAAGCAAGAATCCTCATGTAATTATTTTACTCCATCATGCAATGCCTTATAGCTTTGGTCAGNAATTCATGATATTTGATGGCTTTCTGAGATTCAGTTGATGTATAACCTATCTGCACCTCCCTTAGGAAATTTTTCGTCGGCATTCCCTCCCCCAAGGTTAAAATTCATTACTTAAAATGCGTATTTCTCTTAAGTTTTATTTCTGAAATGGTACAGCGGCAATGAAGACTTAGTTTTTATCCAAATTAATATTGATATCCCTCATAACTTTTTACTACATTGTGCTTCGTGAATTTATCTAACTCTCTTTGATATTACGTTAGGGTACGTACATACATAAACTTCCACTAGGTTCTGTACTTTATATAAAAAGTAGAATTTATTAAAAATTTTAATGTACAAGAATAAAGGAAAATATTTTAAAAATGAAGGAATTTCTCTTGCATATACATTTGAACACCATGCTTTTAGAAGTTCCGGAAATACATCGTAATGAACTATCGCAGAGTAAGAAAATACGTTATCTAAGCTTATAACAGCATCTAAAATAGTTTACTAGAGTGTTAAGTAAAACTCGGTCAGCAAACCCATTTTAATTTAAGAACTACGCATAATTACATGAGAAACAATCCTCATGTAATTATTTTACTCCATCATGCAATGCCTTATAGTTTTGGTCAGCCGTATCGAGGATAGTATTTTAGTACTGGGTCGCGAGCTTGTAGTCATCCCGCAGACCTGTTATACGAGTCGGGTTTAAGAATTATTTACACCGTTTCCAACGAGATTGAATTCTGTTCATCGCTTGCAGAGGTCAGCATAACCAGAGGATATTCTCAAAGGGAAATGGAACGCGAATAGTACCTATGATGTGGCTGTCTTCATCGTCAAAGCCGGTTAGATAGTACAGCTACATAAATACCCTGCAAGCCACCTTTAGGCGTGTGGCAGGGGGTGACTCTACTTCACTAATCGATTGGTTTCGCGTATCGTTCGAGTAAAAAATGAATTTTTGACACGACTTGTTCTAGCATCATTTCTTTGATTTTCCTCGCGGTATCAGAACGGCCTATATAACATGGGGGACGCATTATGTCAGCTACATCATCTGTGAACGTGCTTTCTCTAAATTTATTTAGTAGATTTATCCTTTGTTTAAGCTTTATATCTTCTAAAGATTCCCAACCCGCGTACTGAAGCATTTGCGTAACACTCACTGACTTGTCGCAACAATTCTTACAAAACGTACAACGTATAAGTGACATGTTGGCATCTACGTACCTTAAAACATTTCTATGGAACTCTGTAAATTCATTCAAAGTTTCTGGAATCGTGTACCCAAAAAAATCCATAATTTTCGAATCAACATGAAGTACCTTCAAATGTTTAGGATGTTTATTCAGTTTTTCCACCTGTTATTGGTTTTTCCTCCACAAACACCACCCTTTCTTTACATGAATCCTATGTTTTTGGCCTCTTTATGCACTTAGCTCATAGCCTCAGTCTCTCATGTTAATTTTTTAATGTATTTTATTATGGGTTAAGTGGCAGATGGGACTTTTATGCCAATTTTGCTCGTCATTTTTATGGTAATGTTTGTGTTGTTATAGGCAATCCCCACAACCACCTCACCAACCTTAAAAGCATAAGTGCGAGCGAAATTAATACCAACCATACATAGAAACTTACATCACAAAATACTAATGTAACGGAGGAGCTCGCTTATAAAAACGTAGATACTTGGAAACTAGGATACGAAGTTCTTTGAGTTAAGCCGATGAGACGTACGAACTCACGCAATTAGAGCTATACCAGAAAACAACCTTCTCATATTCATTCCTTGAGTTTACGACATCCGCTTCAAGTTAACCAAGAAAGTAGCATGATATTTCATGTCCCTCTTCCTCTCAAACTTATCCCATATCGATGGAGTAGGAGTTTCTTCTTTTATTCTCCGCCTCCATAGAGATCTCCGTCTGAAGCCTCTTCTTTTCTTCTGCCTTTCTCTTTTGTATGTTCTGCCATCTTGTTCTTCCATCCCGTCTTTGGTCTTCCCTTCTTCCTCTTCCAACTAAGTTGCAGTTTCTCAACTCTTTTCTCAACAGTCCTCAGCCCTTCTCTGTGCATGTCCATAGCACCATAGTCTACTTTCTTGTATCTTCATGCCCATGGGTTCCACTTTTACCGTTCCTCTTTTACACTTACTTTTCATATTGTCTTTTGTGTTACATGACACATACAACGCAGCATCCTCATTTCAGCCACTTGTGGCTTTCTTTCCTGTACCTTTGCAATCGACCATACTCCCTCACCGTACAACATATCAGGCCTCTTTCAGTATTTAATGACAAAACTTTAACTGACGTTAGTGACAAAACAAACCCACAAAATTTTTAGCACACGCTTAACGGTTTCGGCGCGAGTTCACGCCATCATCAGAACTGACAGGAACCAGGAGCAATGCCTTGCGTCATTTCTAAATCAACATTATGTAGCTCTCTATGTTACAAAAACCATTGTGAATTGCCTCAGGAAATGTTAACGTCATTTTTGTATACACGGGATTGAAGTACATGTATAGATGCTACCGCTGGATCTAATATAAACCGATCTATCGCAATTTAACATCGATGATTTCGATATGATAAGTTCTTGCTCATATTTAGTCATGCAGAATTATTCTCATGTCTCAAAAAGACTGTTTAACCAATTGTTGGCAGTGCAACCGATTGCGGACACATCATGGAATTGCACAACGAAGGATTACGTAACTTTAAAAAATTCAACGCTTTAATAACGTATTCCAACCCCTTTCGATGTCTCCGCGTCATCATTGACTAAGATACGTTAACGAATCGTGCAGTTTTTACAAAGTAAATTTTTTTCTCCTTCGAACGCCGACCGTCTTTCCTCTGGGCCGCTCCCACTCTTTCCTCTCTCAATACATCGCTCCTAAGCGTCATCGGCGACTTCCTCTGTTCTCTTCCTCTTCTCCCCGGACATCTCTCCGCACTTCTTAAAGCGTCTTCCGCGGACCTGCCGAGGAAACCAGGAACCTCTCCGTCCGTTCCTCATAAATCAGCATTTGAGCAATCTCGGGCACTTTCGATTCTCTCTCGAGGCGTTATATAGCCGTCGTTTTGCCTCAATTATAGCCCTTCTTCATCCTCTCTCGCGGCGTTTCGCACCGCATCTTTTGAACGATAGCGGAACTGGGCCATGCGGTGGGGAAGGTCGATCTGTTAACGACGCCACCTTCCGGCAGTAAAAAAACGTTGAAGCGGGTCGTAAATGGCGGGAGCTAATGCAGATGCTTGAACTCCATGATCTCTCTTTCTTCCGATCGCCGCGCTCCTTAACCTTCTTCTTCCATTCAATTCAGAATATCTCTTACCAACTGCTTCAACATGTCACACGCCTCCACACCATTCTTCAAATTGCTACCCTTACAACGAGGGCGCCCAACCAGTCGATCGCGATCTAACGGTCGATTGAGTGGTGCTTCTTGGTAGTNTACCCTGCAAGCCGCCTTCCGGCGTGTGGCAAGGGGTGCAAGCACCATGTGCAAGGGGTGCAAGCACCATGTGCAAGGGGTGCAAGCACCATACTTCACTAATCGATTGCTTTCCCGTATCGTACGCAAAAAAAATGAATTTTTGAAACGACTTGTTTCAGCATCTATTTCTCGGATTTTCCTCGCGGTATCAGAACGGCCTATATAACATGGGGGATGCATTATGTCAGCTACATCATCTGTGAACGTGCTTTCTCTAAATTTATTTAGTAGATTTATCCTTTGTTTAAGCTTTATATCTTCTAAAGATTCCCAACCCGCGTACTGAAGCATTTGCGTAACACTCACTGACTTGTCGCAACAATTCTTACAAAACGTACAACGTATAAGTGACATGTTGGCATCTACGTACCTTAAAACATTTCTATGGAACTCTGTAAATTCATTCAAAGTTTCTGGAATCGTGTACCCAAAAAAATCCATAATTTTCGAATCAACATGAAGTACCTTCAAATGTTTAGGATGTTTATTCAGTTTTTCCACCTGTTATTGGTTTTTCCTCCACAAACACCACCCTTTCTTTACATGAATCCTATGTTTTTGGCCTCTTCATGCACTTAGCTCATAGCCTCAGTCTCTCATGTTAATTTTTTAATGTATTTTATTATGGGTTAAGTGGCAGATGGGACTTTTATGCCAATTTTGCTCGTCATTTTTATGGTAATGTTTGTGTTGTTATAGGCAATCCCCACAACCACCTCACCAACCTTAAAAGCATAAGTGCGAGCGAAATTAATACCAACCATACATAGAAACTTACATCACAAAATACTAATGTAACGGAGGAGCTCGCTTATAAAAACGTAGATACTTGGAAACTAGGATACGAAGTTCTTTGAGTTAAGCCGATGAGACGTACGAACTCACGCAATTAGAGCTATACCAGAAAACAACCTTCTCATATTCATTCCTTGAGTTTACGACATCCGCTTCAAGTTAACCAAGAAAGTAGCATGATATTTCATGTCCCTCTTCCTCTCAAACTTATCCCATATCGATGGAGTAGGAGTTTCTTCTTTTATTCTCCGCCTCCATAGAGATCTCCGTCTGAAGCCTCTTCTTTTCTTCTGCCTTTCTCTTTTGTATGTTCTGCCATCTTGTTCTTCCATCCCGTCTTTGGTCTTCTCTTCTTCCTCTTCCAACTAAGTTGCAGTTTCTCAACTCTTTTCTCAACAGTCCTCAGCCCTTCTCTGTGCATCTCCATAGCACCATAGTCTACTTTCTTGTATCTTCATGCCCATGGGTTCCACTTTTACCGTTCCTCTTTTACACTTACTTTTCATATTTTCTTTTGTGTTACATGACACATACAACGCAGCATCCTCATTTCAGCCACTTGTGGCTTTCTTTCCTGTACCTTTGCAATCGACCATACTCCCTCACCGTACAACATAACAGGCCTCTTTCAGTATTTAATGACAAAACTTTAACTGACGTTAGTGACAAAACAAACCCACAAAATTTTTAGCACACGCTTAACGGTTTCGGCGCGAGTTCACGCCATCATCAGAACTGACAGGAACCAGGAGCAATGCCTTGCGTCATTTCTAAATCAACATTATGTAGCTCTCTATGTTACAAAAACCATTGTGAATTGCCTCAGGAAATGTTAACGTCATTTTTGTATACACGGGATTGAAGTACATGTATAGATGCTACCGCTGGATCTAATATAAACCGATCTATCGCAATTTAACATCGATGATTTCGATATGATAAGTTCTTGCTCATATTTAGTCATGCAGAATTATTCTCATGTCTCAAAAAGACTGTTTAACCAATTGTTGGCAGTGCAACCGATTGCGGACACATCATGGAATTGCACAACGAAGGATTACGTAACTTTAAAAAATTCAACGCTTTAATAACGTATTCCAACCCCTTTCGATGTCTCCGCGTCATCATTGACTAAGATACGTTAACGAATCGTGCAGTTTTTACAAAGTAAATTTTTTTCTCCTTCGAACGCCGACCGTCTTTCCTCTGGGCCGCTCCCACTCTTTCCTCTCTCAATACATCGCTCCTAAGCGTCATCGGCGACTTCCTCTGTTCTCTTCCTCTTCTCCCCGGACATCTCTCCGCACTTCTTAAAGCGTCTTCCGCGGACCTGCCGAGGAAACCAGGAACCTCTCCGTCCGTTCCTCATAAATCAGCATTTGAGCAATCTCGGGCACTTTCGATTCTCTCTCGAGGCGTTATATAGCCGTCGTTTTGCCTCAATTATAGCCCTTCTTCATCCTCTCTCGCGGCGTTTCGCACCGCATCTTTTGAACGATAGCGGAACTGGGCCATGCGGTGGGGAAGGTCGATCTGTTAACGACGCCACCTTCCGGCAGTAAAAAAACGTTGAAGCGGGTCGTAAATGGCGGGAGCTAATGCAGATGCTTGAACTCCATGATCTCTCTTTCTTCCGATCGCCGCGCTCCTTAACCTTCTTCTTCCATTCAATTCAGAATATCTCTTACCAACTGCTTCAACATGTCACACGCCTCCACACCATTCTTCAAATTGCTACCCTTACAACGAGGGCGCCCAACCAGTCGATCGCGATCTAACGGTCGATTGAGTGGTGCTTCTTGGTAGTCTTCACTCACTGAATTTAGAGGCTCCACGAGACAGAAACACAAAACCGTAGCAACGTTAAATATCCTGGAAAATCAATGGCAAAACTATCACGTCGTGGTATCTAAAAAATGAAGAAATATTATATCAGTGTTGACTCTTTACAGTCCTCATAATAATTTCTTTTCAATTTAAATTCCAAGCTCTTAAATAAGGCTCCAAATTAAATTATTAAAATAAGAGAAATGACAGAGCCTTAATTCCGCAAGAAATATTTCAATGGACTACTGGTTACAATGTCTAATAATTATCATCATGCCCGAAGATATACTATTAATAACATGAAACCGGTCGCCAATTAAAACATTTCCTGTGAAAGAAAATATTCTTTTATTTCTCTCGTAACCTTGACGGAGTTCCAGTAACGGCTGCATCATTTTCATAATTCTTAAAATTTTCAGAGGGGAACTTTTTGTCATTCGTTTCAATAATAATTCTAATAATTTCATGAAAACGGGTAAGAGTGATTTTGCACAAGATGGTGCGCACCCAGGAAAAATCCCAAGGAAGAATGGACTTGAAAAAAGTCTGACGGGACCGGGAATCTAACCCGGGTCTTCCAATTGCCGGTCGGGTGCTCTGTCCGTTGAGCTATCCCGGCAGAACATACAGATCAAGCACCCGACCGCTTCTATGAAGCCGAGACCGCGAACGATGCTACCATGTGGACGAACTCGCAACGTCCTTGACCACAAAGTCTCCCGAATGGCTTGGAGAAATGCTCTGCCGGGATAGCTCAACGGACAGAGCACCCGACCGGCAATTGGGAGACCCGGGTCAGGTCCCGTCTAACTTTTTTTTCAAGTCCATTCTTCCTTGGGATTTCTAATAAATTGTTCTCCTAATACTACTAAATAGTATAAATTAAGATCACTCATTTATTTCCGCGTTAATTTAATTTAATTATTTTTCCCTCTATCACATGTGCATACTTAAAAGTTTTTTAGGAAAGGTACGAGGATATTTTGACTTTGAAATTACAAATTAACCTGAAAGACTTAGTGAATGAAATGGAATGGAAATGAAAAAGTTGAAATGGAGTGAAAATCTGAAAGATTCTCTCAGGAAAGGAATTCGAAGTTAAAAATTAAATTGAACGAAGGAATATTGGAAGAGATCCAGTATTCGAGTATTGTCCTTACTTGGTATGAGAGACTGATAGACGAAATTGAAGAAAGTTCAACAAATGGTGCAGCTTCCTCATGAAAAGCAAAGGCGAGGGGTCTTGAGAGAGATAACTGGGGAGGTTGGCAAAATTCATACTTAGAAGCGCGGTGTTTAAAGAGTGAGAAAGAAAGTGCTTATTCTAGTTGTGAAAGGAGTACACTATTTACTTATCTTAATTATCCACCGACTCGTTCCCGTGTATCTCGATATGTATCAATCATTTTTTCTCATCCCTAAGAGGAAACATTTCATTTTTACGCCTTAATGTTTCCCCATTCAACTCAGCCTTCTTTCTTCGTAATTACGTTTGGCTTAAATAATTCCACAAAAAGGTGGCACAGATACGTCCAATGACATATATTGACTTTACGAGGAAGCCAGTAATCGTGGTTGATTTCCGCAGACGGTCAACTCATATTCATTGTCGTAGGAAAAATGTTCTTGCTAAAAAAATGATGTCGTAAAATACGTATTCCATGGACTGTTTTTAAAAGAATGGGTACGTACCATCAAATAATAAGGAGCAGAATAATCTGGAAAGCAAAATTCAAACTTACGACTTATTAACGAAATCCTTCTCCTATATTTTCCAGCAAAGACGGTCAAGGTTCCGAGCCACCGATACGGAAGATAAAGGCCGATATTCAGGTCACAATTTTGCGTGATAATAAAATATTCTGAAAATGAAATTCTTCCAGACTACTTGTAAGAGGCTGCATTTCATGATACTGTACCCTCGGATGAAATGGTGCGTTAGATATTTTCTTATGAAAATGTGTCGATTGAGTCTATGCTCACGTTTGATTCTAGGTTTTTCGGTCTGTACGTTGAACTATTTATTATCTCTATTAGATTATGGTCATGTGACTCAACATTCTCTCTAATGATAGGGTTGGATGTAAGAAGAGACTTACTAGTCTCAATCTCGCCCTGAACAAAATTCGTTTATTGTTATTATTATTTTTTGGCACTTCCCAGCACGGAGGCTGGGAAACATTCACCTATCCCAGAAGTAAACCACCAAACGAATTGGTCTCATCTATTGCTTATTTAATATCCATTGAAAAATCTTCTTACAATGGAGCAAGTGCTAATTATTGTGGTTTATTGTAGCTGCATAATAATGTTGTCTTCTATTCCAATTGTTTCTATGCTTTTACGTAGATTTTTACGCATTACACCGGTTGCTGAAATTATTATTGAATAAATGTTGAAAGATTTTAGTTTCCAGAAATCTTTTATCTCTTCGGATATCGAAATTATTAATATTTTGGGTATATTTTTCTTTATGTTTGATGTGTATGTTACCTGTATTCGGAATAGACGTCTATAAGATATGTCAATTTTTTATGAAGAGTTGTATCCGGTCTATTGCTTGGTCCTAATCGGATATTTCTAAATAGATTTACTACAATATTGTAGTAAATCTTGACTAAATCATTTTCCATTAAAGGTGATGGTGTCATTTGGAATCATGGTATGTTTTCAAGTGATGCATTTCACTTTCTTATTAGTCCGAGATATATTTGTTTGCATAATTTATCATGTATATATTT
>KZ309907.1:14151-24230 GCA_000376725.2 Ladona fulva
CTATACACATATATACATATAAGTTATACATAGTCGAGTTCAAGAGACTTAAGTTAAAATACATTACATAATGAACATGCAACATAAGAACAACATAGAATTTAGCAGCTTTTAATTTTTGCTTTGAAGATTTCAATGTTTTTAGGCATTGGGATGAGAAGTTCTCCGGGTAAAGCATTCCTTTCCCTTATACCCCTGTTAATAAATGAGTATTTCACTACATCGGTTTTCTGTTCCCGTTCCTTTATTTTTAATGAATGATCGCCACCAGGGCTCCAATATGGCCCCAACCAGGAATCGAACCTGGAACCGCTTCCATCAAAGGTGAAAGTGCAGCCCACTTGGCTACCCGGGAGCCCTCACTTCCCAAAATCCCGATTCGTAGCGCAAATCGACATTTAATCCAATCATCCGAAGCAGTAAAATATGCGCAAGTTACTTAATTCTGCAATTTAAATGGAATTTCGATTCGCTTATCTTGCTTTTTATGCGAAGACTCTTCAGTTAATCCGATAAACCTTATCTATGGACTCTTGCGCTCTAAGTCACCACTTATTCCGAGTAGCCAGATCTTTAAATTGATTAGGGGAATATTTTACCTCTTGAATTGCCTCCGCTCTCGGCCACGTCGATATCTGGAACTTTAATGCTGATTTTAGAGGCCATTTTAAAAAATCCGTCGTTCGCCTTCAAACTCAATCCCCTTCAGTCAATTAACTACAACCTGTTATAGGTAATTCCGCTATTCCCTCTGTTTACGCGTTCTCGGTTTGTTTAAATGTCACGAACGTTTAATCTAACATCTGATTGTTTCGGAAGTCTCAGCTTAAATGTCATTAGTCTTGAAAAGGAACAATCCTTCAAGTATAAATCGTGAATTAAAGTTGGAGAGTGTGACTTCACTCAGCATTCGAAATAAGAATTTTAACAAGAAATTTAAAAACTTTACTGTACCACATGTTTTATAGTCTAATTTTCTTCTCCATTTGGGTCCTCTTGAGCCACGAAACATCAAGAGGTGCCGTATAACTGCAGTCCTTTAACTTACAGGATTCACTTTTTTATATTTAGTAATACATGGCATATACAGTTCAAAATCATAAGAATAGGAAAATTGAAATAGAATTTTTAAAAGGAACACATTTTTTTTAATTAAACATTAATAGTAATAATAATAACAATAATAATGTTTTTATATACGTTACCGCGAAATAAATGCTCCTCGAATAGGTTTGTGAATAAAAAGTTGTTGAACAATTTCCATTCCATTCAATATCACGCAAATTGATTCCATTACACATAAGCAACGTATCAAATCTGAACCACTATTTTGTACTATTTGTTTTTTCTTCGTCGAATTTCACTTATCTCTCTGCACACTTCACTTATTTCCATTCCCTTATTCCCTCCTATGAAACCTCCAAACACTCAACATTAAAATGGTGATCGTCATTTTCTGTCAATACTTTATTATTCACTACTTTTTTAAAGGTGATTGTTCTTGTTTGTGACATGTTTTTGAACGTGTTGCTTGTTGGTGTTTTCCAAGTGTTTCGAAAGGAAATTGTTCTTGTGTATGAAGTGATAATTATCCTTAAGGGGGATTCTCCTTTCCACCCCTTTTGTATGGCTGCTTCCTCAACAAGGACGTTGGTCGTTGACAATACCGCACAGTTGGCCGAAACCACTTCGCCCTTGCCCCTACCAAAATAACAAGGGAAAAGTTCTCTGGTTCGATACGTTAATTGGACAAAGCATTCTCCCGTATAGTGGAAGATTACTGGTTCGAGTCCTGGTCTTCTCAGAATTTTTCATGTCCGTATTTCTTTGGGGAATTGTTGTTCTTTTTATTTCAACGTCGTAAACATGAAAGGGTATCCCATATCAATAGGAAATATCACTTCGTTTTTAAGCCTCCCTTTGATCGAGTGCATGTATGGAAGCCTTTTCTCTTAATTTAGGAATACGTAAATGGAAATTCAAGAACATTATTGGTAGGATCAAAGGCTGATGGAACGTCCTAGTTCCATAAAGTCACCTAGAGGACTATTAACAGATATAAAAAGCTTCAAAGGTAAAAGAAAGACAGCAGTGGGACGCTATCTTCCTCTTCAAATTCAAATTTCTCTGTGATCGATGTGCACTGCGAATTTCTCTGTAAGATTTCTTCTTCAAAGCGTTCCTTCCTGAGTGGGCAGTGCGAAATATATCCATACGATTTCTTTAATGCAGGGGACATCGTTTGATTGAAAATTTAATTCTTTGCGAAGCGTAAGATCGTACTTTTATTTCGTAATTTTAGCTTGCTTGTTACATACCGAATTGAAAACAGATCCAAATGTTAGAGTTAGCATTTGGTAGCTTTATAGCTTTATTTTTATAGCATTTTCAAGTGAGGCTCTTATTCTATTTAATCGTTTATTTGGCTGTTTTTTTATTCTGATTACTTCCTTCCACAAGAAATCCTCTTTTTCTCTTTTGTCTTCAATACAAATGAAAGGAAAGGACATCCTAAATGACATTTGCATTGTTTCTTTTAATTCTCTTTTGTTTCGACGCTTCCTTTACTAGCTTTGTTATTACCTCACGAGATATCATATTCGATCCATTTAAATTGAGGTTTGTGCCTTGATCTGACCTTCCAGACTATAATTCGGATGTGTACCTTTCGTTCCTGTTGTTCTTTACCTGGTTTTTAATGACATGCATGCTATCATTTTGCCGACTTCTCTTCTATTGAATTGCCAATTTAAATAGCTTACTTATTTAAGGTACTCAATCTAAATAGCTTACTTACTCCAGGTCTTTTCAAATTCTTAATTAACTTTTCCGTATAAAATCTCTCTCAGGCACTGAATTGTGATTGCTTCGGAGGGAAAAATTCATTGTCCGAAGTAAACCAAGTGTTACTTGGGAAAGCAAATCGGATGATCCACAAATAATTGACCGAAAGCTTTCCTTTGAACCCACTTCTCTAGATGAATGCCAGCTGGCCTTATGACTAGTGGGTTTTTTGAATTAGCTTCATGTCTTCCGCGTAACTCAATGCACTTTATTCAATACCCTGCACTTCAAGAACAGTTCTATATTCTTCCCTCTGCCTCTTAAATAAAAGAATCAATTTCCATTTAATTTAATCACTTTTCATCCACTGTCCCTGAGAGTCACCCATCTCTTTTCAAGAACATTTAATCTTCTGACCTTTTCTTCTTCATTTTCGACAGAGAAAAAAGAGATCTTAAATCACCCTCGTTGAAATAATTTCACATTTGAATGTAATATCTTTCGCTTAAAGTTATTTATCCATTCTTATGTCCTGTATACTTCAATATACAACTTCAATTCTGCTTCGTTTGTTACCTCTTTGCCAAGCTAGATGACTGCGACCGAGAAATATTTCAGGTAAACAACACCGTGAATAATTTAGAAAATAAGTCAGATTTAGAAGTTTTCTTTTTTAGATGGTAGCGGTAGGAAGAACGTAATACTAAATCATGTTTTCGACTTAATCTCGTAGTGTCACTGTAAGGGTACCATTGTAGCTGATTCGCTGCTAATTTACTCGTATTATGCTTTTTAAATGACCTGGTATCAGTTTTGACGCAAAAGTTTTCAAATAAAAACATGAAAACTGGGATAAGGGTTAATTTCAAAGTTAACTATGATAATATGTTTCTGTTAAGATGTGTGTGTGTGGGATGAGTGAAAGTTGGAACTTCTTTCGTAAGGGAAGCGAATGGGATCATTAAAGACGGCGTTTTCCTCATCAGTATCACCAATTTTGTAATGCCAAGCTGTCACACGTCAGTCTTCTCCGTCGCTAGGCAAACCCTTTCCAGAATGAACGCCACATGAAAGACCTTCCTCCAACAAATGTCGATCCAACGAAATTAGAAACAATCATTGAAATCTGTTTAAGTTATGATGAAAATTTTCTTATGACTTAGAACCTCCCAGTCGCGCTTGGTATCTCTCATTCTGAACATTCCCGTATGCAACATTATTCTTCTTCCAAATCCTTGGTTTATTTATTTATTTATTGCACATGAATGAATGAATGTACATTCAGTACAAACACGGGCAGTGACCCAATTACTACAATAATAATAATAGAATAATAGATAATAAAATAAAATAATAGATGCAAAGCAACCATGTAGATGGTGAACATACCAATATAAAATAATAAACCATGAACATCATGAAAATTATGAAATATAGGTCTTTAAAGAATTCTTAAACATAGATAAACTCATATTAAAAAAATCCATATCAAAAGGGAGTGAGTTTGCCTCCCTAACCATTCTAGCCAATGGACTATTGAACATATAATTAGTCCTGTAAAAATCCCTATGAAAGGTATCTCTATTGCGAGTGTTAGCCTTAGGAATATGAAAAGCTATTAGCTGAAGCAATTGAGAAGAAGATATAATATTGTTCAACAATTTGTACAGGAATACAATGTCAGCTTGACATCGTCTGCCAGACAATGTACATAAGTCCAAAGCCTCATAAAGTTCATTATATGTTGTCAACGACACGTCAATACCACATCTGTAGGCACAAATTCTTACAAATTTTTTCAGACATTTTTCAAGTCTACTTATATGACACTGATATGTTGGGCTCCAAATAACAGATCCATATTCAACAATAGGTAGAACCAAGGTAACAAATAAAATCCTAAATACTGAAATATCACTAAAGTCTTTGGTAAATCTTGAAATAAAACCTAAAGTTTTAAGAGATTTATTAACAATCATATCNAGAAATATGATGAAGATTTTCAACCATTCTTACCACAAATGGTCACTGATGTATGGAATCTTCTCGTAACCACTGGCCCTCAACCAAAATATGATGTGGTATGTTTTCAGAAATCTTCAGCTGTGTATTTTTAGCTTTCTGACATGAGAGGTGTCAGATTTTCTGTTATTAATATTTTATTTTTCATTTCTAATGTGTATAAGTTAACTCCTGTATGTTTTTTTTGGATTCTCCCTGTTTGTCATCAAGGTATTCAGTGTCTCTTTTTCTTTTCAGCTAGTTAGCAATGCTCTGCAATTCCTAGTTTCTGTGGCAGAGCGTCCTTATTACAGTAAACTCTTTGAAGATCCCACTGTTCTATCCAGTATTTGTGAAAAAGTAATCATTCCTAATGTGGAATTTGGAAGTAAGTATCAAATCCTTAACATGCTTGGTTCATTTTCTTGCTGCCAAGTATTTTTTAAATACCAGTATATGGACATTCAATGTTTTGGAAAAGGTTTCTTAGCTTAGATTCATCTGGCTGAATTTAATTAATGCTTGGCAAGTCAAATTATTTATAAAAACAATTTATGGCAAGTACATACAACTCTCTTACTCAGGAATCTCTTAATATGTTCTGAATTCCATTGTTATGGAATATATAAAAATAAAAGAATCTATTTTAATGGTTTTTAATACCGTATTTTCTGGTAAATAACATGCACCTACTAGATAACACGCATTTTTAAAATCTCTTCGCTGTGACAATGTATAGATAACACGCATTTCAGAATTGTTATTATGTTGACGAGAATGTTTTTTCACTACTGTAATATTTATGATAATTACTCTTGTGTTTCGAATGGAGTTATTTGATTACGTTAACATTTACAATACGTTGGTTGAAATGAAATTACCCTAGTACTAAGTAATTATATATTCTGCGACTTCCGAGATATATGACTTGTGTTGTTTAGTCATTGTTACCAAGTTCAATGAAATGAAATTTTCCATATCACGCACTATTATTTTTATCATTTTTCTATATTTGTTGTATAGATAATGCACGGGTTATCTACCAGAAAATACGGTAATTATAATATATTTTCTTGTTAAGATTTCTTTACTTCTTACACCTTAATAACTGCTACAATTCCTATTCGGTTTGTATATTAAACATGGGCGGACTCTTGGAAACTAGCCGAGGGGGCAGTGCTTGCCAATAGGGGACGATTTAAAACAATTTCCTTATGGACTCATTTCCAATTAACTTTTAAAATGCTGTTTCGTCGTAAGAAATATATCGTATGTATGTTGATACTTGGAGAACTGTACAGTCTTATTTCAATTCAAGCTTCTTGACGGATCTTAGGCAAACCGTTACTACTACAAAACCACTAAGGAGGGATCGATTGTCCTCTTCGCCTCCGGGGTCCGTCTATGGTATTAATTCATCCCACGATTATCATGTATTCCCCGTGAAAGAAACTGTTATACCACATCATATTTAAGTTCAATCAGGTAATATTTCTTGCCATAAACTGCCTTGCCTCTTTAGCAGGATCCACAAGCTTGACTGCCTTTCGGAGATATCTTTACCCTGAGATTTAGTTCCTTCGATCGAATTCTCATACTTTTTATGCTGGTTTAGTATTTGTCTCATTAAACAATCTCTAATTCAATCCCTATTTTACTGTTTCTTTTCCACAAAAAAACACCACTTTAAGTTAAATATTTTAACGAAAATTATCTTTCATAAAAGAGATACTTCTCCATGTTTAAATAATCTTAGCAAAGATCAGATAAGATCTAAAGAATTCCAACTATGGTCCTCTCCTATCCTCCATTGAAACCTACGCATAGGAAATGTATTTGAAGCATTTTCGGAATCAAATTAATTTTAAATTTTTACATTCAGAAAACAACCTCAGAAATAAGTCAGAAACGAAAACGCTCTTTCGCACATTTTTACACGTGATACATTTAACGGGAAGATCACCGGTTATTAAGGTAACCACCGCTACCCTAATATTCGTTATTTGCTGCATATTTAAATTAAAGCAGCAAAATGCAGGCATGTGTAAATACTTGTATAAGTATTATCATCCCACACAGTGGATATCCGATATTTCCCTGATCTGTTTGCAGGTATTATATATATATTTTAACTCATACGTTATTTTAGAATGTTGCAATAGAACCGGAGCGACTCTTCCTGAAACAAATTCACGCATTCTTTCCGGAACCCGTCAATTATCTCATGTAAAAGTAACATGTAAAACGTTCCACATAGGTTGACTTAGCAACTGAATACATTTCCCATCTTACAATTTTACTATTTAATAATTTGAAAATGGGCAACACGCTATTTAAGTACGACCCATGATTTCACATTTTGTTCCTTATGTGATCGAAATGGTATGTATATGAGGCCTTCCGAAAAGAGCAATATTGTTGACGTATACTCCAGCGGTATCTATTTCCGTATCGTCATTTAATCTTAAATGAATCGTTGATCGCTATGTTGTTAATTTTTAACGCAAAAATATTTCAATTTAAGAATTGTAACTTAATTCATCATCAATGCAGTATTTGCATAGTAAGTAGCGCAACAGGAAAGGTAAGAGCCGATAGAGTTATCGAAAGGAATAGTATCTCACCTTGAGTAACCTCCCCTACAAAGGGAAGCCATGGACCAAGATGGTTGAGTAAGAAACTCTGGAGAGCCCTTAAACCACATCAAGCGTTTGCGATATCGGTAAACGTTACAAAAAAGGCCATACTAGATATTTCTTTTAGCACCATGTCACGCTTCACGAGGGAATTGTGAATCTTCACAAGATGGTGAATCTTATCGATGGCTCATTCCGGAAAAGAGTTTTGGGAGATGAGAGGAAATCTCCCCGAAAGTGAAGGCTTAAATAAATGCTTGAGGTTCAGCAATATGAACGTTACCTCAGAAGAAAGGTGACAATGTCTAAGTGTATTGGAACGGCACGAAAGTGATTTATATGTTAAAGCAATGCAGATGAGGAAGATAAGGTCATCGATCAATGGTTATGGTGAATTATTTCAAAAGATAAAACCAAACAAACCTCCAAGATTGAAATATTGCTTATAGAGTTGTGAAAGAGTTACACGATGAAATCGCTTCTTATCTTGAATTTATTTTGAGAAATTATTTTGAACGGCAAGATTCCGCACGACTGGAAACTTGCGAAAGTCACACCATTCCTGAAAAGGTACGAATAATAGCTGCCATTCAGCGTAGTACATTATTAGAGCTAAGTTTTTAGTGATTTAGCAATCAAATTTAGGACGGTATTCATAGGGTGTAGTTCTTTGATGAATTTGGAATGAATTAGATGTATGATACAACACATAGTAATTGACTATGATTTCATAATTGTAATTTCTGACTATGATTTCATAATTGTGCTTGTTTTGTATATATAGTGTTATTTTGGGGTTGCTATTGTTCAATTATAATCTAAGAATGATGTTTAATTATGTATAAGGTAGATTCCACATTAACAGGTAGATGGCACGCACCTACTAGATAACACGCATTTTAAAAATCTCTTCACTGTGATAATGTATAGATAACACGCATTTCAAAAATTTCTTCTATAATATATGCATTGATAACGCGCATTTCAAAATTGTTATTATGTTGACGAGAATGTTTTTTCACTACTGTAATATTTATGATAATTACCTTTTTATTTTGAATGGAATTATTTGATTGCGTTAACATTTACAATATGCTGGTTGAAATAAAATTATCCTAGTACGTGAGTATATACTCCGTGACTTTTAAACTGAAACCTATTTCTGAATTTGCAACCTTAAAATTTGGAGACCTTAAAACTTGAACGTACTTCACTTTCCCGGCGATATTTCCGTGGACAAAACAAACCCCTACAGAAGTTTTCTCAGCAGCCATGGAATCATGGCGACGACGTTGTAAAAAAATAATCGCGTATTCAAGGAGATTACGTCAATAAGTAATAGAAGTTTCAAGTTTCTGGGGCAAGTTTTTTCTTGGGAAAGGGGAACGCCCTTTCATCAGTGCACAAGCAATTTAACTGCTCGCTTAAAATTTTTAAGTCTAGGGTTTGCATTTTGAGTCAGAACAACACTTTAACAAAGAAATAAATTTAATTCAGCTCCCTGACAACTCAGAGTATACTAGTTCGGATATACTGGGCGATTCCAGAATGGACATCATAGAAGGCTCGTATGAAAGGTGAAGTGAACGGAACATAAACGTTTCTGGGAACAGGGGTTGCAGAACGAACGGTTAGAAGATACGTGTGTGTGTGGAAACACCTGGAAATCACTACAACAAACACTCGAAATGTCCTCTCGCGTTCACGCAAGTTTACACTCACCTTGGCGTAAATGAACGGATGCGTTCATTCAGCCCTGGATTTTGTCGTAGATCCTATAAGAATGTGAGTTTGCGTTAGCGCAACTCGACCTGTCTGTTGACCTTATGCGCACATACCAACAACCTCAAACAACCCCAAATGCAGAAAATAAAAGGATTGAGTCCTGGAGGTTTTTGATGCCAAGGTTAGTTCCTGCATCCGATAGCGAGTGGAAGCTTGTTCGGGCATAGCGAATATTTTTGAACCGAGCTCTGAAGATGCCCCAATCGTATCCAGACATACGTACACCTCCTATTTTATTCATTTGACTATCCCCCGCACAGCGATTTTCTCGTTCCAGTTTTTGTCCTAATGAGAGCTGGAGAACCTGCGGCCTCATGCGACCTTTTCAACCGTTCAATACGGACTCTACGTCACTTCCTGAAACAAATACACGCACTTAAATAACTTTCTTTCCCAAACTCGTTTATTACGTCCAGTGACAATAAACTGGTATGACTAGGTTTACTTAGCTATTAGATTCATTTGCCTTCATGCAATTTCGATGTTTAACTATGTTATGTTGCCAATCGCCACTCAAGTGCTGTTGGTTTCATATGCAGCCTGCTAGATTCATATACGGCCTAATGGTTTTTTTTGCGGAAGAAAGGTACATACATACGGCCTTCCGATGAAAGGTTCTCTATCTAAGACCCACTCTGTAGTTATTACACGCATTTTCGAATCACCCTGACCCCAGGGTTACAAACCGGAAACGAACCGTAAACCGAAAAAAGAACGTTATTTTGCCAGTGTGAAAACATAACCGGAAATGGAAACCGGTATATATTCGGTTCCGATATTTTGTTCCCGAAAATGCTCATTGACTTAAGCGTAATTGGAGGAAGGTTTGCTATGCATGTGTAATTACGACTAGCAATTAACTATTATTAAATT
>KZ309909.1:7836-26669 GCA_000376725.2 Ladona fulva
TGCATGTAATTTGTTGAATTTGTCGCTTTGTGTCCTTTCTTGTGTGGTTCCTAGGAAAACCTGTTTACAGGCGAGTACGGAATTGAGCCCTCAGGAAAGGACTGCATGTAATTTCGGAAAGGCCATCAGCCCTCCGAAACGCGGCAAATTTAAATCGTCGCTTTGGTGCTGACCTGATCGGTGGACCCGAATGTGCCTGTCTTAGTGCAGGATAGTAGAACTCACGGGGTCAGCACACTCACTGGTAAGCCCTTCAGGCCCCAGTTCGCGACAGGAGGAGATTCTTGGGTCTGATTCTTGGTTCATGGTCTCACCCACTCCTACACTCCCGCTCCCTCTTGACTGGCCCTGCCGCCTCACGGCACCCAGCTAAATGCGCCGAAGCGGCCGCGGAGGTTCACTCCCCGCTTCTAAGAGCAGAGCGTTCCGCTCCTCCCTCTCTTATAGGGAGCCGCGCTCGCCCTTGGAGGATTAGGCCACCTGCGGCCTCCGTCGCGCAGTTCGGCACCCTCGCCCTCAGCCGGGGTGTCTAAATTCCGGAGCAGCTGCGTACCCGAGCCTCACTCGGACGACTGCACCCTCCCGCTCCCACAGTAATTCAGCCTCACTGACTTAGACGGAACCAAGGGCATCACTCTCCGTCGGAGCAGTGCGGTGTCGAGCCTCACTCGAGCCCGTACAGATCTTACCGCACCCCTAGTCTCGGCAAGAGCCCGCGGATTTGAAATCTCGCGCCTCGTCAGACTTAAAATTTTTTCGCGGTAAGATCGAACCTTCTGTCGTGGAGCCTCACTCCCGCGGATTGCCCCAAGTAAAGCCTTAGGAGCGAACGGAAGTGGCGTGAGCGCACTGCGAAAAGCCCGAAAGTCGGTCATACGCGCGCTCCGCCGCTAATCCGCCGCACCACAAGGCACATCCCAGATTCCCGATAGAAAGGGATATAATGATAATCGGCCCATCGTCCGACATGGTGGGAAGGGGGCAGACGAGGAACGGGGTGAAAGAGCGTAGGGATGCGGTGGCCGGTCCCTCCGACGCTGTTGGCGAAGAACGGATCAGCCAACTATATATGGCATCCATTACTATACCGCCAGAGGAGCCGAAAAAACTATCGCCGGAAGCGCGCTGTGCCGCACAAAAACTTAACCACGAAAGCTTCCACCCCGCGCCCTGCCGCACCCGCTCCAGCAGTGCTCCCCCAAGAACGACTTACTTCCTTCGCTTACGAACAGAGGGGACTCAGACGCCGCTCCACTGGCTCTTCAGGGAGCAGAGAATCCCAAAACCACCGAAAAGGACCACGGAGGTTCCACTAAGGGTCACCAGGGCAGTTAGGAACGCGGGCGTTCAAACGACAGCGAAACTTCCAGGAGCCGCCGTAGAGATGGCGCGCATACGCCAAAACTCAGCCGGCAGCGATTCCGCCGCACCCTGCTCAGCTACCATCGGCGAGAAGCACCCCAATGAACACCTGGACGCAAGTGGAGAATCGCCGCACCCGCCAGCGCCGACTAAGACGAGAGCGCGCGGCAAGGACTCACGAGGAGGGTCAACCGCCCATTCAACCTCTGCTGCGTCAACCAACTGGAAGACGGGGAAACGAACAGCAGCAGCATAGAGCATGGTTCTCGCAACGTAATCCGCCGCACCACCCACCGCGCCGTCCACCACAGAATCCGCCGCTCCATCCACCGCACCAAGGAAATCAGCAGGCGCCGCACCCGCCAGCAATCTGGAGGCCTCATTGGATTCCACAGCCGCCCCCACCCCCCTTATGGGTGGGAGGAGACAAAATCAAGCACCCCGACAAGAGCACCCGCACCCACCACGCCCACCAAGAGCCTGGAGGCATGCGTGGGATTCACAGTTACATCCGCACCAGCCACCCCCGCCACCACGACGACTGCACCATCCACCGCGCAGGCCACCTCCGCCTCCGCCACCCTTCCCTCCTCCACCACAGCAGAGGAGAAGAAAGAGGAATGCGGATCGGCACCCTCACCCGCTCCTTGGCGCCCGCCCGTGGGAGCCCCAATACCACCACAGTATGGAAGGAGCTACACCAAAGGCACCAGCACCCCGACCAGAAAGAGCGCAAGCGGAACCGCACCCCGAGCCGCTCCGGTCGACGATGGCCCGGTCGACATGGGGCCCACGCAATGGGGCCAAGAACAGCAGCTACCAGATGATCTGGGAGCAAGGGAGGTGGTGGCTCCTGTAAGACAACCAGGAAGAGTTGGAGCACCCAGGGCAGCAGGAGATCGCCTTGTTATGGAACTACCGGAGGCCATCCTGCCCCGGCGGATACCCGCCCCGCCTACCACGACGGAAGAACCCACGGACGACCAGATGCTCTGGCTGATTCAGATTGGCACCCTGGAAACGGGCCACATAACCAGTCTGGAGGGCATCGTTGGGGAAATATCACGAGTGGCCGCAGATCTAACAAATGCAAAGGCGCGATCCACAGCACCCCGCCGCAGGAAGGCAATCTCCGCTCGACCGGCTGCAGAATTGCAGCACCTGTACAGGATTGATAAAAGACGGGCCTTCAAAGCTGTAACAGAAGCCCCGTCACCGGATTGCCCGATTGCAATGCCCCACCTATCCCTCCACTTCAACACCCCACCACCATCACTGAAGGACGGACCTCCCCCATCCACCATCCCGGAGATAACCATAATAAGGGTCCCAGGAGAAGAGGAAAAGCTGCTCTGTCCAATCTCCCCTGCTGAAGTGTTGCATCGCCTCCAGCGGTGCAGGAACACAACGCCAGGGCCAGATGGCATCCCCTACAGGGCATGGCGCAGGGTGGACCCAGGCTGAAGTATCCTCGCTGCTGCCTTTAATTACTGTATCCAGGAGGAGCAGATCCCGAGGGAGTGGAAGAAGAGCCGCACCGTCCTACTCCACAAAGGAGGAGAAGAAGATGATATCGGCAACTGGCGGCCAATAGCGCTGCAACCAACGCTAGGCAAAATTTTCGCGGGGATCCTAGCGGACCGGATCCACGAGTGGTCAATGCGGGGCCGGCGAATCTCCTCTCCTTTCCAAAAAGGATTCATCCCGGGGACGGAGGGGTGCTTCGAGCACAAATTCGTGCTCAACTCCGCCCTCGAGGATGCCAGCAGAAATAGCAAGGAGCTGGCCATAGCCTGGCTTGACTTCGCCGATGCATTCGGCTCCATTTCGCATGCCCACATCACCCGCACCCTCATCGACATGGCGATGCCAAACACCATCGTTCGCCTTATAGCCTCCATGTATGAGGGTGTCTCTACAAGAATCGAAGCGGACAGCGGCACTACACCTCCAGTTGAGGTCACCAAAGGGGTACGACAGGGTGACCCCCTGTCACCCCTCCTCTTTAACCTGGCCATTGAGTCAATGCTGCGGGCGGCATTGGCGCGAAGGACAACGGCAGGGTATGCGGTGGGACCAACTAGGTGGTGTCTGCTCGCTTACGCAGACGACATCATCCTCCTAGCGCATAGTGCTGGTGCATTGAACACACTAATTCATGCGATCAGTACCGCGGCCACATGGAGTGGACTCCAATTTAAGCCAAGAAAATGTGCATCCTTGCACCTGGACCACACACAGGGAAAATGACAGGTGCTCCCAACAGTCTTCCGGATCCAAGGGGGTACCCTGAGGATGCTGATGGAGGGAGACCTGACCTATGGATGCACCTGGACCAGTACTTGGCGCCTGAAACAGAGTTCATATCCAAGGTCATTAGTCTTGAAATAAAAGGTTAACATCTTATTATAAAAGTATTAAAAACTATGTTATATTAAAATATTAGCCTCTTAGCCTCGTCCTGCTTTAGGACGAGTTACCGTCCCTGCCACGTGGAGGCGGGCCTCTACTATCCAGCAAGTTCTTCCTAGTTTTAAATAGTTCTTCTGCAAAAAGGTTGAATCTCACAAAAACCTCTTCTTTGTTGATTAGTTCCGGGGAAATTTTGCTGCCTCGAATATCGTACTTAGTTCGTAGTTCCTGGTAACTGGGACAAACAAAAAGCATATGTTCAACTGTTTCAATCTCTCCACAATGGCATTTGTTGCCCTCGACGAGATTAAAATACCTTAATTTCCCGTTTATTGGGCCATGTCCTGATATTAAAAAATTACAGTACACATTGGGATTATACCACCTGGGTCTCAATTTCTCATAAGTAAAATCAATCTTAGGAATAAAATATCTGGTTATTTCACCATTGTCGGATTTAGTCCATCTGGATTGCCATGTCATAATTAATAAATCTTCTAAGGTTTTAAAATGTCCCGCGATTTCTTGACGGTCGTCCATAGGGTAAAATTCCTGGTCCAAAAACTTAAAACATCTTCTTTTCCTAAAGAAATATGCCGCGGCCGCTTTTATTACTTCTAAATCCAATGGCAATTTCCCTGACATAACTTGCATTGCGTCAGTAGAGACAGTTCTTGTTATTCGACTGATCATCATCATCATTTGTCTCTGTACAGACTGTATTAATCTTCTTTCTTTAACCTTAAGAACCTCTTCGTACCACATGCAGGCCCCGTGTATATCAATTGGAATCAAAACACACTTATAAATTAGGTCAAGGGCTCTCCCTTTCACACCCCACCCTAATCTTGAGATTCTTGCTACTTTTTGACAATAATTGGTAGCCCTAGTTTTAATATTATTAAATGTGTTCTAAATTTTACATATTCATCTATGTTTATACCGAGGTACCTCTGCGTCACAGTGTAGCATAGGCTTTTATTGTATAACTTAATGGAGGGAGGTCTTGAACGATTTAGTTTACCCTTCAGCATCATTATTTTAGTTTTCGCAATAGAAATTTTTAAGCCTAATTCCGTAATATCTGCTTCTATTTTGTTCATTAAATTCTGGCCTTTACTTTCTAAATCGGCCCTAGAGTTACCTTTAATAATGATAACAACATCATCGGCATAGGCTATTAATTCACAGCCATCACACTGCTTATTAATTACCTTGTCAAATGTAATATTCCACAGGTGAGGGCCAAAGACCGACCCCTGTGGACAACCTTTTGTAGGGTATTTACACATTGTACCATTTGGGCTGGGAAGCCTGATTCTCCTCCCTTTAAAGTAATCTTTTATAACTTTATAATAAATCCTAGGACATTGTGTCTCCCTTAGCCTTGTTAGAATAGACTCCCATCTTAAATTGTCAAAGGCCCCTTCTATGTCTAGGAATATTCCAAGTACATATTTTTCTTCTGTAGCAGAAATACAGTTTTTAAGCCTATATAGGGCATCGTCTGTGGATAGACCTTTTTTAAAACCAAATTGATTAAGACTTGTGTAGCCTGCGTCTTCTAAATAAGAGTTAACTCTGTTTATAATTAATTTTTCGTAAACTTTCCCAAATATGGGGAGAAGCGTGATTGGCATATATGAACGGACTTTGGTAGGTTCCTTGTCATCGCTTTTTAAAATTATAACAATCTTGCCTTCTTTCCAAATATCGGGGAACGTCCCATCAAATAAACACGAGTTATACAAATTGATAAAATATCCAGAATCGCATTTATAACACTTTTTTGCCACCTCAGGTGTTATTAGATCTGGTCCAGGTGCCTTATTTGTCTTGATCTCTTTAAAAACTCTAAAAATTTCCTCATTAGAGAATGGTTGAACTAGATTAAAATTGTGATAGACTTCATTGTTACTGCTTTCTTTTATAGGTGAATCTAAGTTGTCAGGAATTAGAGTATTTAAGATGGCATTTACCGATTCTTCCCAGGTGGTAGTTATCCCATGTTCTAGTCTGATCGTATAGTATAAACGTTGTTGTTTCAGGCGCCCTATTGCAATTTTGTAAACTACTCCCCAGGGGTTTCTGTCACTTTCATCTTGTATAAGTTTCTTCCAGGAGTCTGTCCTCTTCTTCTTGATCATCTGGCAGTATCTTCTTCTGTTTTCTTGGAGACATCTCTGCAGGTACTCCAGGTCCTCCTGGCAACCGTTTCTCCTTGCCCTCTGGAAACGTTTTCTGGACTTTTCCTTAAAATACGTAATTCTTCATCCCACCACGGGACTGTCCTCTTCATAGGTTCCCTTTTCTTAAGGGTCTCTTTACAGATGTCCAGAATTTCCTCTGTCACTTGACCTGCTTTGTTATTGCCTCCATAAAAATCTCTGTTGTTTGAACCCCTGAGGAGTAATGCGATTCTTTCGTCAAATTTTTCCCATCTAACACCTTTGGTACTGTAGGGAACCTCAGCAACACTAAATTCCTCTTGCTTTCCTCCATCAAATTTTATGATAAAGGTCAGCGCTGCATGATCGCTCGTGAATATATTAGAGATTACTTTCCACTCCTCGACCTTACCTTCCAGACCGCCATTTGTCAAGGTGACGTCGATACTAGATTCTCCGTTAACAGTAGAAAAGGTTTTATGTGGGGACCTCTCATTTAGAATTATCAGATTGTTTTCTATAATGAATTCCAGCAGCTTTTCCCCGCTTTCGTCTGTGATCCGATCATACCAAACCGTAGATCTGGCATTGGCGTCTGCACCTATTAAAAACAGCTGTCCTTTCAGCGTATTAATTACATTTATCAGGTATGATAAGAATGTGTTAAACGATTCACCGTACTTACAGTATAAAGAAATTAGGAAAATCTCTTTTCCTTTGTATAATACACTCGCACAGGCTGCGAATTCATTGCATAGATGGCTGATCTTTGTCACGGTTAAGGCCTGATTTCTAATGACTATTCCAGCGTATGATTTTTCTTTTTTGCTGTTAATAATCGTAAAGTTTATTGGCATCCCATATAAACTTCCGTTAACCACATATGGTTCCTGTACCAGGGCTCTGTCAGTATCGTTTTCCTCCATATATACTCGCAGTTCAGATGCACTAACTTTAGCCCCCTGGCAGTTAAGTTGTATTGCCTTCAAGAATCCCTTATTCGTACTAAACATCTTCATATCTGTTTTTTAAGATATCATAGATCCTTTTATATTCAGGGCAAGTATTGTCTCTGGCTTCATGGTTATATTCTTTCCCTGACTTTTTACAGTTGATACAGCAAGGGGGGAGTCTTTCTTTTTACAGTCTTTAAAAACGTGGCCAGATTCGCCACAGTGACCGCACACTTTCTCCTTAATTTTGCAATCTAGTGACGAATGGCCGAGGCCATAACAATTTAGGCATCTGGTCACACTTATGTAATTTTTAAAATTGCAGGCTTCCCACCCTATGAAAATTTTATCCTTGTTTTTAATTTGTTCAAGATATTTCCTGGAAATTTCTATTATCCAATTAACCTTTCCCTTTACCTTACTGTCAAACTTTCTTTTAGCAACTATTATTTCTTTGTCCTCCTTCTCACAGCTGTAATCAATGTCAAGATTTCTCCTAATTATGTCCATTTCCAATTCTCTCTCATTCCAGTTATTGTCTACATTAAATATAATTATCTGCCGCTTCATCTCGTCATTATCTCTTATTTTTAATCCATTTAGACTTACTTGCTTACAGTTTTTGATGTTCATTATGTCCTTTTCTGAGGAGGTTTCAAGGAGAACACCTTTATTTCTTATTTTCTTGATACTCATAACCTTCAGACTTGGGAGACTTGGTCTAATTTTCTTTTCTAAGATATCTTTAATTTCTTCTACTGATTTTACTCTATTTTCATCGTTAGATGATATAAAGACTTTATTTCTATTGTTAGTTATATTAGTTATAGGCCTAGGTTTAGGGTTACTATTAAGATTATTGTTATTGCTAGCCTTACCACACTTTACTGCATCTGCAAAAGAAGAAGGGGGGTTAAAAACCTCAGTGCTCTTAGTGCTTAAATTTGAGCACACTTCGTATTTTCCTTTCCAAATTTCGGCTTCGGTATTCTTAGCAATCGCTATTTCCTCCAGTTCCTGCCACTTTTCCAAAATATATTTCATAACCCCCTTATTAATTTTATTTGACTCCTGAAATAAGAATTTTTCTATATCTTTTCTAAGGCTAGCTATAGAGCTTAGACCCTTACCTTGACCTGATGTTTTTTGTTGTGCGCTGTCTCCGCCAGTTACACCTTTAGATGGTTGAGTTTTCTCTCCTGTTGTCACTCTCGCCACTGCTCCCTCCACTGCTCCCTCCACTGCTCCCTCCAGCGCTCCCTCCAGAGTTTTGTTGATAATTGAACGTTCCATAAATGTTCCCACGTACATGCAAGGCTTAAACGTACACAGGGCGGCCCTACCCGCATAGACCGCCCGGGCTACAATACAAGCAGGGGTCGCCACTCCCTACAGGCCACGTTCGCGACAGGCACATTACCCCCGCCTGCCAGTCGTCCATCGGCACGTAGGTCCACCTTGGCTTAGGGGTTGGACTACTCTTAGTCTGGCCTCTACCCTTCGACCTGCCCGGCTTGGGTGGCCCTACCGGGAGAAAAATCTCCCGCCGGTATAGCTCTAGGGGTCACAGAGACACGCAAACCTCGTCACCACGGTAAGGTGGTAGCCCTCGACGAGGGCTGATGGAGGGAGACCTGACCTATTAGCACCTGGACCGTTCCTTGGCGCCTGAAAGACAAGTTTCATATCCAAGGTCAGTCGTCTGTATGATTAAAAATCCATTTATAAAATTTAGTTAAAAAACTGTGTTAAAATTTATTGGCCTCTTAGCCTTGTCCTTGTGGGGACAAGTTTCCATCCCTGCCCCGTGGAGGCGGGCCTCTACTATCTATGATTCTGGATCTTGCTTTGAAGATTTCTTCTGCGTACATTCTGAAATTGTTAAAATTTTCTTCTGTCTCAATCAATTGGTGCGTTATTTCGTTTCCTGTGATGCATAATTTGCTTCTATAATGGGCATAGTCAGGGCAGTAAAAAATCATGTGTANTGATTCTGGATCTTGCTTTGAAGATTTCTTCTGCGTACATTCTGAAATTGTTAAAATTTTCTTCTGTCTCAATCAATTGGTGCGTTATTTCGTTTCCTGTGATGCATAATTTGCTTCTATAATGGGCATAGTCAGGGCAGTAAAAAATCATGTGTATTACGTTTTCTATTTCTCCACAGTTACACTTGTCTGTCTCCGAGAGGTTAAAATATTTTAGCTTACTGTTAAAAGGGCCGTGTCCGGATAATAAATAAAAAGTGTAAATATTGGGCTGGAACCATCTCCTGCAGGCTTTCTGATAAGTAAAATCTACATTAGGTATAAAATATCTGGTGATTTCGCCTTTGTCACTTCTAGTCCATCTATCATTCCAGGTCTGTACTAAAAATCTTTCTAAAACCCTTTTCCGAGCTTTCATGTTGGTAGGTCCTTCATTAGGATTAAATTCGTAGTTGTGGTAGCTAAAAGGTTTGTTCTGTCTGTAAAAATAACCTGCTGCAGCCTTGACTATTTCTAGGTCTAATGGCATTTTCCCGCTTAAAACTTGCATCGCTTCAGTAGAGGTCGTCCTGGTAATTCTATACATCATTAAAATCATACTCCTCTGGGCCTGCAGCAGGTTTCTTTTAGATCTTATCTTATCAGTTTCTCTGTACCAAAGAGGGGCGCCGTAAGAGGAAATAGGGAGCAGGACTCCTTTATATATTGTATTTAATGCTATTCCTTTGATTCCCCATCCCATCCTTGAAATTCTGATAAGTTTCTGGCAGTAGTTAACAACTTGATTTTTAATTTTTAAAATGTGACTATTAAACATGAAGTTCTCGTCAATTAAAATTCCCAAATATTTATATGTTGCCGTGTATCCGATACATTTACCATATAATTTAATCTGTGGTGGTCTGGACCTGTTAAATTTTCCTTTTAGCATCATCGTCTTGCTTTTTAAAATGGAGATTTTTAGGCCTAACTTTGTTATGTCTCTTTCGATACCATTAATAACTTTTTGTCCTTTAGCTTCAAGTTCTGCACGGGAGTTTCCTTTCACTAAAATTGCTAGGTCGTCAGCATAAGCTATAAAATCGCAGTCGTATACTTTGTTAATAACCTTGTCAAACGTTAAATTCCACAGGTGGGGTCCGAAAACCGACCCCTGTGGGCATCCTTTGCTTGGATAAATAACCATACTCCCGTGCTGGCTGGGAAGCCTAATTTTCCTCCCCCTGAAGTAGTCTTTAATTATCTGGTAGTAGGCGTGGGGACAGTTCAGTTCCCTTAGTCTTTCAAGGATTGAACCCCAGTTGAGGTTATCGAACGCTCCCTCAATATCTAGAAAAATTCCCATGACATACTTATCTTCACTTTCAGCGACGCAGTCCCGTAGTTTAAGGAGGGCATCATCTGTGGACTTTCCTTTTTTAAAACCAAATTGGGCTGAGCAAGTCAAGCCTTCGTCATCCAAGTACTGTAAAATTCTGTTGATTATTAGTTTTTCATAGATTTTTCCAAATACCGGTAATAAAGTTATGGGCCGGTAAGATCTGACCTCCATGGGATCTTTGTCCTCTGATTTTAAAAAGATTACTATTCTGCCCTCCTTCCAGGCCGTTGGGAAAATCTTCCTGCTAAGGCATTCGTTAAACAATCTTTCAAATACAGTTGCGTCGCATTTGTAGCACCTTTTTGCCACAACTGGGGTTATCAAATCTGGTCCAGGTGCTTTCTTATCCTTTACTTCTTTAAAAACATTAAATATCTCTGCTCCGGAAAAGGGTTGTACTAAATTAAAATTCCAATAATAATCGGGAGCGTTCTCTTTGTTAATTGAAATCTGATCAGAGTTATCGGGGATTAAAATATTGATAATTGATTTCAATGACTCCTGCCAGGAGATGGTGAGCCCTTGTTCTGTTCTAACTGTGGAGAAAATACTTGGTCTTTTCAGGCGCCCGGTAGCTAACTTGTATACCACTCCCCAGGGGTTTCTATCTCCTTCTTCCTCGATAAGTTTCCTCCAGGAAGCTTTCCTTTTGCTTTGGAGCGTATTTATATACCTCTTTCTGGCTTCTTTGGCTCGTCCATGCAAATATCTTATTTCCCTGTCGTCTCCTTGCCTTCTGGCTTTCTGAAATCGTCTTCTTGCTTTCGCCATATTTTTTCTTAGACTCGTGAGTTCGCCGTCCCACCACGGTATAGTCTTTTCCATTGCGACCCTCTTCTTAAGGGTTTTGTTACATACATTTAAAATTAAATATGTCATCTTTTCGGTTTCTTTGTTAAAATCATTTGCCTTGACATCCAGGGAGCCCCTGAGGAGGGAAACTATATATTGATCGAACCTGTCCCATTTCACGCCTTTTGTACTGTAGGAGACCTCGGTCAGAGCTCTGTTCTTGTCAGCATTAAAAGAATTTCCTATCTTAAATAAAATTGCAGCATGGTCACTCGTAAAAAAGTCTGGGATTATTTTCCATGTCTTGATCATATTAGCGATACAACCGTTGCTTATGGTCAGATCAATATTGGACTGCCCGTTCTTAGTAGAGAAGGTGCTAAACTCTGAGGCCTGGTTATGTAAAATGAGATTGTTAGTCAATATAAAATCTAAAAATTTTGTACCGCTATCGTCAATTAGCCGGTCGTGCCATGCAGTTGACCGTGCGTTAGCATCTGTACATATTAAAATCTTTTGTCCTCTCAGCATATTGAGAGCCGTCTCCAAGTAATTTATAAAATAATCGGTGTTAACGTCGTATTTGCAGTAAAGTGATATAATAAAAACTTCCATATTATTTAAGAGTATGCTGGCACAAGCTGCGTATCTAGAACAGAGTTGACCGATTTTCGTAATTGCCATTTCTTTTGTTCTTATAATGATTCCTGCCAGGCTGCCGGTTGTTTTATCATTTATAATTCGGTAGCTCACCGGAAAACCATGGATGAGGCCATTGACCTCATACGGTTCTTGTATTAATGCAACGTCGATGTTCTTTTCCTCCATAAACCGTCTTATTTCCGCAGCGCTGACTTTGGCCCTCTGGCAATTAAGTTGTAAAAATGAGAACTCATAGTAGCAGTTCCTAGTCGTCCCCATATCTATTTTTAAGAAGGTTAAAAATCTTTATATACTCTGGGCAATTACGGTCCCTAGTCGAATGAGTAAAATCGTTACCGGCCTTCCTACAGTTTATACAGATGGGGGAGGACTCTTTCTTAGGGCAGTCCTTAAAAATGTGTCCAGACTCACCACAGTGGCCACAATTTATTTCTTTGCTTTTGCATTCCATGTTAGTATGGCCAAGTCCATAACATTTAAGGCATCTTGTTACACTCACATAATTCTTATATTTGTAGGCTTCCCAGCCAATAAAAATCCTGTTATTGTCTTTGATTTGATCCAAGTATTTTTTTGAGATTTCCACGATCCAGTTTACCTTATCCTTCGTCTGGCTATTAAATTTCCTCTTAGCTACCACAATTTCGATGTCCTCCCTTTCTTTTGTAAAATCTATGTCAAAATTTCTCCTGACTATGTCCAGTTCTAAATCTCTCTCATTCCATTTATCGTCAACATTAAAAATTATGATTTGCCTTTTGAATTCGTTACTTTCTTTGACTCTTAGTCCATTCTTCCCAAATTGGCTGCATTCTTTCAAATATCTTTATAATATCACCCTTACCCGTTTTCCTGTATCTGAAGAACGATTCTTATTTTGTTGTTGAATATTGTTTGAGATTCGAATTTACGAGACTTCTGCAAAAATAAACGAAAATGTTGTGAAATTTTGTGGTTGTAAGGAACCCGTCACCATGACGACAAATCCAATTTCTTAATCCGAGCACATGCAATGTCTTATTAAAATGCATAGGGAATTAAGGACCATTGTAATGTTATGGTCGATTTTCGAATGTGCTTGTATTTTCAAAGAATAGGCAATTTACTTAGATAATAAATCATTGGGTCAAATTAAATCCATGTTGGAATATTCCTTCATTAGTCTTATTTTTTTCATGGATAGCTGTAGTGTCATTAGTTGCTTTGTTGCTGTCAAGGAAGCGAGAATAAAAGACACGAGTAAACGTTGCATGTATACTGCAAGCTTTAAGGTTAGATACATGCTGCAACATTGCCTTTTTTGCTCAAATGGATTGCGAGTTCATACATAAATTCCCTAAATGTAACGTTGGTAGAACATTTTATGCCCGGGAATCTATCCCATAGCCACTATGAAATGTGTCTAATGCGTAATTATAAGGATACTATTTCCTAAATAATTATATAAGATTAAAATTACCCATCTATAAAGTATTTGAAAATAATTCAGGAGTACAATCAAATTCTTTTTGGGAAAGTTTGATCGAAGATGGCGTCCAACGGACAAAAATTTCGGAAATGGAATTGCATATTATGTTACCGATGCATCTCCTTCACTTATATATTAAGTTTTAAATCAAAACAATTTTGGCAAGTGCTTCAATTAAAACTCCGAGATTCCTATAGATTTCCGATAGAAGAATATTTAATGATCCTTGTCGTCGAACTAAGGCAGAATTTTTGGGAGATAGGCTTCGGCTATGAGTCGGTTCGGTTTCAAGTCGAGTACAAGTAAAGAAGTACCTAAAAATCAAATCTCCGATTTCCCATAGATATTTCTTAAATAGATAAGCAGCTTCGCTCGCTAAAGTAATCACGCTATTGGATTCCCTATCTAGCTATAGGGCATTTAAAATTTCTCACAACGCAATTGTTATGAGAGAATTTTGCACCGACCTGGCGTAGAAAGCATGACCATTTTTGGAGACGTCTTTGCAGTTTATACGAGAGATACACCTCTTCCGACGACATCTCGAGTTTCATTCCTCTATGTTTCTGGGAAGTATGCTTAAAAAATTTTCGAAAGTGGCCATGAAAAATTCGCGGCCAGTTGTCCCCGCGGCTAGTTGTCCCCGCGGCCAGTCGGCGGTGGACAGTTGTCCTAGACCGTATCGAGGAGGAAGCCGAAAGGAAGAAATAAAAAATGAACTAAGAAATGTTCTTTAATTCTTATCATCGATAGACCGAATACATGTGAAGACGATTTTGGAGATTATTTTCGTTGCAAAGAAGATCTATTCTTCAAGCCACATAATTTTATTAGAATCTGCGATCATGCGAATGAGAAAGCGATTGATTAATTTGGCTCAACAGAAAATCGACCTCCTTCTTTCGTGACGGAACGTGTTAGTGAGTCGAAGGACTCAGATTTGAAGGAGTGCATTTGTGAGGAAATGATTACACAGCCTAAACAATTCAATGGAAATTCATTTTGATAACGGAGCGTATGGCTTCTATGTAATTAGTATAACCAAAGGAAGGCTTTCACGAAGTTCTCTGGTAAAGGTAACGATTATAGTAGAGAAGAAAATGACAAAATAGTTTTCGTTAAATTGATATTTCTATTTCCCATGCTTGCGTGATAGTTTTTCATAGAAAAGCATTAATTTGATGAAGTAATAGAGTCAAAGTTAAGGCAACACATTATTTCGTTAAATTTTAGATGAATATTCATCCTGAACGCAGGTTAAAAAGCAAAAATATCAGCATTAGCGCTCACATTCATATCCTAACGAAGTCAATGGTCAATGAAATCGGCTCAACGTCGCCAGACTGCTCGTCTGCATGAAACAGAAAAGCTTTTCTTTTAGTGGAACCTATCTCAATCGCAGACCAAATTCACCTTCAAACCATTTCAATGATGCTAGGCGATATCTCTATTCGAATCCGGTTTCCTAAATTTCCCCAGCAATTCCCACTTTCCCCTCACTCGCTTTTAAGTCCCAAAACATATACCCCCACCACTGTTTACCTTCCTACCTGCAAATCACGTAGTACCAACAGAAGTTTTAAGAGCACTGTTTGGAGGCTAGAGCAGCGACAGAACTTGCCCACTGAATTTTCAGACGTTCAGCACGAATCGAATACCTTGTTAAGTTTTACACTAAAATCATAAGAAATTTTTAGTAATCTATCTATATATATAAAGCAGAAATTCTGTGGGTTTGTGTGTCTGTTTGTTTGTCCGCGATTGGAGTCCACAACGTTTGTCCGATTTGCANTGAGTAAAATCGTTACCGGCCTTCCTACAGTTTATACAGATGGGGGAGGACTCTTTCTTAGGGCAGTCCTTAAAAATGTGTCCAGACTCACCACAGTGGCCACAATTTATTTCTTTGCTTTTGCATTCCATGTTAGTATGGCCAAGTCCATAACATTTAAGGCATCTAGTTACACTCACATAATTCTTATATTTGTAGGCTTCCCAGCCAATAAAAATCCTGTTATTGTCTTTGATTTGATCCAAGTATTTTTTTGAGATTTCCACGATCCAGTTTACCTTATCCTTCGTCTGGCTGTTAAATTTCCTCTTAGCTACCACAATTTCGATGTCCTCCCTTTCTTTTGTAAAATCTATATCAAAATTTCTCCTGACTATGTCCAGTTCTAGATCTCTCTCATTCCATTTATCGTCAACATTAAAAATTATGATTTGCCTTTTGAATTCGTTACTTTCTTTTACTCTTAGTCCATTCTTCCCAAACTGGCTGCATTCTTTCAAATACTTTACGTCTTTTTCAGAGGACGTTTCAACTAAAATGCCTTTATTTCTAACTTTCCTAATGCCATAGACCTTAAGGCTAGGGATATTTGGTTTGATTTTTGTATTGAGTATATCTCTAATTTCTTCAGCTGATTTGGTGTCAGCACTATCATTGGTCGTAATCAGTACCTTTGTCTAGTTATTTTTGGCTCAGGTAAGGTTACTGTCTTGCTATTATCATTACCTTTGATACCTTCTCCGGCCTTCCCTTTCTTTACAGCGTCTGCAAAAGAAGTAACTTTATTATTCTCCTTAGGTAACCTTATGCTTTCTTCGTACTTGCCTTTCCAGATTTCGGCTTCCATGTTCTTTGTTACGGCTACCTGTTCGATTTCATGCCATTTTTCTAGAATAAACTTTATAGTAGTCTTATTAACCTTATTCGATTCATTAAAAAGGAATTTCTCTAATTCCTTTCTTATATTTCCTATTCCTTCAAGACCCTTACCTATATTTGAATTGTTACCTTCGTCACCTCTAGGTACTGCTTTACTGCTGACACCATCAGCTCTCCTCCCACCGTCTCCGTCAGCTCCTCCTTCGGCTCCACCTCCAGTACCTCCTCCAGCCTTCCGTACATCTCCTTCTTTCTTCCCTCTGATGGAGGGAGAGTCATACCGGTACCTCGGTGCCCCCAAGGGATGGAAAGCGGACGAGACACCAACGGAAGTACTGCGGGCATTCCAGCGGGACCTCGCCACAGTAAATTGCAGCAACCTGGCACCGTGGCAGCGGCTTGACGCGATCCGGACATTTCTCCTCCCTCGGCTAGACTTCCATCTCCGCATTCCCGATTTCCCCAAATCGGCGTTGTAATCTTCCATTGTAAGGCCGGCTAAATGTGTATATACATATATATACATATTTCTTATAATGCTTTGCGTCCAGCTCCGAAACAATCCTTTGCCACTTATGTATAATTATTATTATTATCTAATGTAAGGACTGGACATCTGTATCACTCTGCTCTTGTAAAATTTTTTCACTATGTTAAAATCATTGCTTTGCTGACCCATATATAAACCACTTAACGGTTAGCCCAGTCACTTCGGACGAGCTCATAAAATGCCCTCAGCCACAAAAACTTTGTGTCTAAAAAGACAATGTATAAGTCACAACAATGAAAGGCTGAGGAGGGATGGCAAAAAGTAAATACAAACTCAGTCGTTCCGCCGGTTCTCCGGTTTGTGGAACGACGCCGCAAGGCATAATTTTCCACATTGCCTGCAAATGAAATGTATATTTTATGTTTTATCAAATAAACCTTCTTATCTGTTCTTATCAGCTTAATATATGATACGTCTCGCATTGCGGGACCAGAATATTAAACTGATTTTTGGACTATGGCGGGGTGCTAGGAGTTTACTCCATCCCTGCCGCGGGTTGGCCCGGCATTGCAGTACCGTCGGGATCGGCCCATAATAAATATATCCACTGGTAAAACTTAAATTTAGAATTGTAATTACTTGAAAATTATTTATATGTNCACTTATATATTAAGTTTTAAATCAAAACAATTTTGGCAAGTGCTTCAATTAAAACTCCGAGATTCCAATAGATTTCCGATAGAAGAATATTTAATGATCCTTGTCGTCGAACTAAGGCAGAATTTTTGGAAGATAGGCTTCGGCTATGAGTCGGTTCGGTTTCAAGTCGAGTACAAGTAAAGAAGTACCTAAAAATCAAATCTCCGATTTCCCATAGATATTTCTTAAATAGATAAGCAGCTTCGCTCGCTAAAGTAATCACGCTATTGGATTCCCTATCTAGCTATAGGGCATTTAAAATTTCTCACAACGCAATTGTTATGAGAGAATTTTGCACCGACCTGGCGTAGAAAGCATGACCATTTTTGGAGACGTCTTTGCAGTTTATACGAGAGATACACCTCTTCCGACGACATCTCGAGTTTCATTCCTCTATGTTTCTGGGAAGTATGCTTAAAAAATTTTCGAAAGTGGCCATGAAAAATTCGCGGCCAGTTGTCCCCGCGGCTAGTTGTCCCCGCGGCCAGTCGGCGGTGGACAGTTGTCCTAGACCGTATCGAGGAGGAAGCCGAAAGGAAGAAATAAAAAATGAACTAAGAAATGTTCTTTAATTCTTATCATCGATAGACCGAATACATGTGAAGACGATTTTGGAGATTATTTTCGTTGCAAAGAAGATCTATTCTTCAAGCCACATAATTTTATTAGAATCTGCGATCATGCGAATGAGAAAGCGATTGATTAATTTGGCTCAACAGAAAATCGACCTCCTTCTTTCGTGACGGAACGTGTTAGTGAGTCGAAGGACTCAGATTTGAAGGAGTGCATTTGTGAGGAAATGATTACACAGCCTAAACAATTCAATGGAAATTCATTTTGATAACGGAGCGTATGGCTTCTATGTAATTAGTATAACCAAAGGAAGGCTTTCACGAAGTTCTCTGGTAAAGGTAACGATTATAGTAGAGAAGAAAATGACAAAATAGTTTTCGTTAAATTGATATTTCTATTTCCCATGCTTGCGTGATAGTTTTTCATAGAAAAGCATTAATTTGATGAAGTAATAGAGTCAAAGTTAAGGCAACACATTATTTCGTTAAATTTTAGATGAATATTCATCCTGAACGCAGGTTAAAAAGCAAAAATATCAGCATTAGCGCTCACATTCATATCCTAACGAAGTCAATGGTCAATGAAATCGGCTCAACGTCGCCAGACTGCTCGTCTGCATGAAACAGAAAAGCTTTTCTTTTAGTGGAACCTATCTCAATCGCAGACCAAATTCACCTTCAAACCATTTCAATGATGCTAGGCGATATCTCTATTCGAATCCGGTTTCCTAAATTTCCCCAGCAATTCCCACTTTCCCCTCACTCGCTTTTAAGTCCCAAAACATATACCCCCACCACTGTTTACCTTCCTACCTGCAAATCACGTAGTACCAACAGAAGTTTTAAGAGCACTGTTTGGAGGCTAGAGCAGCGACAGAACTTGCCCACTGAATTTTCAGACGTTCAGCACGAATCGAATACCTTGTTAAGTTTTACACTAAAATCATAAGAAATTTTTAGTAATCTATCTATATATATAAAGCAGAAATTCTGTGGGTTTGTGTGTCTGTTTGTTTGTCCGCGATTGGAGTCCACAACGTTTGTCCGATTTGCATCAAACTTTGCGTAGGTGTTCTCCGTGAGTCGGAAGGAAGTACTGTCAACTTTTCATTCGCAAAATTTGAAAATTTGCTGGGTTTGAACCAAGATCCTTCAGATAGATTTCCATAAGAAATACATGTAAAGTTCGATTTTATCGGTTGCAGACTTTATAT
>KZ309910.1:8450-23613 GCA_000376725.2 Ladona fulva
ACTTCTTTCTATGCTGTCATTTATTCATTTCCTTCCAGAACTGGTAACAAATCATTTCTTATTCAAAACTTATTGGTAACAAATTATTTCAGATTGTGGAATACAATTCCACATAATAACCTTACTGAGAAATCAACCTCTTTCAAACGATTAATATTCAAATATCTTTTTAAAATCGAAAATCAGTGTATTCATTCATCTTAATCTAACATATTGAATCTTATTTTTTCTGGTGGTCTGTGTAGGGATGAATGACAGTAGAGACAATTGTTTAGTAAAAATATTGTAGATTTTTATAAGAAGCACCCTAATTTTAGACTCCAAATTTTTCAGATCTAAGTGCATCTTTTATATAAGGAAACATGGTAAATAATTTTCAACCTATATAGTCTATTCTGAAAGTAATGATTGTTAATGTTGTTTGCATATGCAAAAAGGAAATATTGTGATAATGAAAACAATTTTTTCACTTCACACCCTATTAACTCTACCAGAGACTTCGTTAAAGTCTTATTTTGAATTATTAATTTTATATAAGTCACATCCTGTATTCTCTAAATACTTTTGCCTTAAGTTTCTCTTTTTCAATATTGCATCAGTATTATTATTTTCTTTTGTTATGAGCAATTTTTGATGACTTTCTGCACTTCTGCATACATCTTTGGTTACTATTTTTGAAATTTGAATTATAGCCTTCTTCATCTAAGGCTTCACTGGTAATTCTTTGCTGTTCACAATCCCTTATCTCAGCTGATGAATACATTTTTCTGGGGCGACCAGGCTTTCCTGTCCTATCTAATCTAGGTCTTCCTCTTCCTCTCCTAGTTCCAACAGACTCAGATGGTAGGATGTCTTGCCTCTCTTCTGTAGAAACACAAAATACACGATTTCAGTTTCTCGATCTTCTGTTTCCTCATTCTCCTTTGGGAGATGATTTTCGTCAGTCATACCCTCTCCTAATTCTTGGCTCCTTCGGTCATCATTAACGAACTTAACATCCCTTGCGACCACGATTTTTCTTTCTGAGGGAATCCACACACAATAACCCTTGGTCTCTCACGGAAATCCCACGAAAATACCGGTTCTCGATCGGGCTGCAAATTTGTCCTTATTAGGAGTCTTGTCCAGGACGTATACTCTTGATCCGAAAATGTGAATGTGGCATAAATCCGGAGTGTTGCCATTCCATCTTTCAAACAGCGTCTTCCCAGTTAGACTGCTAGTTGGACAACGATTTCTGATGTAAGCAGCCATCGTTACTGCCTCTGACCAAAATGATGTTGGTAGACCAGACTGTAAAATCATACACCTCGGCATCTCCAGAAGTGTTTGGTTCATTCGTTCCGCAACTCCGTTTTGCTGTGGTGTATGTGCAACAGTGAATCTTCTTTTGGTCCCTTCTCTCGCAAGAAAAGCATCAAACAGTCCATTGCAATATTCTCGACCATTATCGGATTGCAAACATTTGATATGCTCTCCCGTCTGATTCTCGACGAATCGTTTGTAGTGCTTAAAAGCCTCGAACACGCCACTCTTTTGCCTTAGTAGATAAACTTTGCACCACCTCGTGCTGTCGTCAATAAACGTGACGAAGAATCTTGCTCCACCTGAAGATTCCTTCCTCATTGGTCCTACAACGTCCAAATATACTATTTTTAGTTTCTCGGAACAAGGTTCCCTTCTTTTCGGAAAGGGTCTCGAGATCATTTTTCCTTGCAGACATATTTCGCACTGGGAAATTTGATCATAATCTATCTCAAGATTATCCGCTCCGCTATCCCGGAGGATTTTAATTACATCTTTGTAATTCAGATGTCCCAAGCGTTCATGCTATTTCCTAATCTCTGATTGCCTTTTCGATGTTACTACGTTAGCTCTTGCATTGGACCCTTCTCTTAGGTAGTAAAGATCGCCTCTTCGACCAGCTGTCATTGTAACCTCTCTGTTAGGATTCAAAACGACCACAATGTCCTCTTTAAATGTAACGCTGTAGCCTTTGTCCGTAATTTTTGAGACTGAAACAATAATAATAAAGGACTTTATTCAGCGCGAGATTGAGACTAACAAGTCTCTTCTTACATCTAACCCTTACAGGGTTTAGAACCTAACCAAACAAGGTTGTTCAGAAGGTCAGGAACATACAAAGTATCTTTAAATTCGACCAACCTCCTATCATTTTCGTTGACTGCGACGATTCTAACGGTACCCTTTCCCTTCACGCTCGTCGATGACAAATTTGCTAAGCTCAGATTTCCCTGAGACAAGGAATCCATCCATTGGAAGCTATCCTTCTCGCCACACAAATGAGAGGTGCAGCCGCTATCCAAAATCCATGAATTCCTCCCCTTTCTGTCATTGCCGATGTTGTCCGCTTCTTCTGCTATCGAGGTTTTACATTAAATGCCGGGTAACTATCATCTGCATCCTCCTCAACAAGTTTGGCTTTTGATCGATGATGTGCATTACCCGAAACTTTTCTGTTCTTGCAAATGACTGCTTTATGTCCTGCTTTGTGACAACGAAAACATCGAAATTTAAATTTCTCTTGCTCAGGCCCCTTTAAGTTCGGTCCCCTCTCTTCGGACTTCAGCCTAGATGCCTTAAATCTGCGACGACTTGCCACCATGGCATCTCCGCATTCAAGAACATTAGCTTGCTTTCTGGCATCTGTTTCTTCCAAGATTTTAACCTTAAGCTTGTCCACGGTAGGCAATTTATCTCTTGACTCAATTGCGCATCGATAATTTTCGTAACTCCAAGGAAGACTATACAATAGCATGATTGCTAGGAGATCTACGTTAATATCTACATCCATGGCTGCTAATTTATATACTGCATCAAAAAATCTTGCCATATGCTCTCTGACATCACCACCCTCTTCCATGTGTTGTAACGTTAATTGTTTCAACAGCGTCACCTTTCTCGCGGGCCCTTTTGATGCGTAAATCGACTCCAATTTCAGCCATACATATCGCGAAGACTCACATCCACGAATCTGCTTTAATTCCGAAGGATCCTTCATGTGTCGTAATTATCCTTTGACAACAACTCAATGCGAGAAGAACTAAGATTCAAGATGGACATGTTGAAGAACCACGTGGAGCGACCTCACTCTCAAACTCTTCACACATGCTCACTTTTCAGCACATCTGGGCCCATAACCTGTTAGATGTCATTCTTAAATGAGTACTGAGATGTTTCCAATAACACTATTTATTGTTGAGAAGATACACATTCAGCATGGCTAGGCATAAGAGGCTACTGCTTCATCATCACATGCAGAAACTGAAGTGAAAAAGGAACAAAAAATGCCGACCCACTATGCGGGCAGAAAAGATACTACAAACAATGTAAAGCCAAAAATAAACCTTGTGGTTTGCACAGTGGCAAAGTCAAATCATCATAACAGTTAACCTGTTTCCATTGGAGAAATTAGTATTATTATTATTCTGTTCAGTTCTACCTAAAAAAGCAACTCTGTGGTATTGGTTTTTCTGCATTTGTTTTGTGGTTGATTCATCTGCTTTCATTGTATTTATAACTCCTATAATTCATGGAAACATGATGATTGCAGACAGAATTGTCCAGACTGTTAATTTCTCTTAATCCTTCCGCTCGGTGATCATTCAGTTTTACTTGTTGTAAAATTATTAGAATTGTTTCATGTGATAATTTTTGTATAACTTACTCTGCAATAAAGGTAAATCTTTCCTGGTTTATTTGCTTTCCATCTGTTTGTGAAGGTTTCCATAGATATTTCCAAAGGAGGGGGACTGAGAAGAGAATATGGGATGCAATGGAGAAGGGAGGGAGAGAGTGAGTAGGAGATGGAGAATTATTTCTAATGAGTTGAAACTTTGAGTGCGTTGACAATGTTCAGTTTAAGCAGCAAAAAGTAGAAGACCATAAGGTTTACTAAAACATGCCAAACTCTTAGTTTTTGTTCTGTTTGATCATCAAAATTAAAATTTTAGATATTGTGAATTTACTGCTTGTAATGTACCACTTTGTTTTCTGAATCATAATCTATATCTGTTTTTTTTGTCTTTTGGAAATATATTTTTAATTAGATTATGTTGTGAATTTTATGGTTGTTTGTGCCTCCTGAAAATAAGCAAATGCTTTCTATTTGGATCTTGTATAATTAATGAAAGTTTTATACTGGTTTTTTGAGTGCTTTCTGAGGTAATAATGGTAGATATTCTTTTATTCATGACATTTTATGAAATAACCTTAATTTGATAGAGTAGGACCTATGGGACAAATTTATGGTTCAAGGGGGCAAGAGAAAGTGGAGTTTCTTTAGATATGTTTTTGCAAAGGATCATAGGAATTTTATATGTTAGCTCACTTAGTATTAGGCTAAAATAGTTTTGCGGACTTTGGAACTAAACATTTTCACTTATGATTCATAAGGAATTTTGGTAAAAACCTTAGGGGAAGGCTTTTCCTTTATGTATTGTTTTCTCTATTACTGCATTAATTTAATTATCATATTTCCCATTGTATTAGACAATCCCACATACTTATGTATGTATGTGTGTGTGTTTTTGCATAATGCTATTCTGTTATTCTTTAAGCAATCAAGTAGATATCCGCTTTGATTTGTTTTATTACGGACAGTAGAAATTACATTGATAAAACGTTTGCAACTTCATAATATTCTGACTTCTTTCTATGCTGTCATTTATTCATTTCCTTCCAGAACTGGTAACAAATCATTTCTTATTCAAAACTTATTGGTAACAAATTATTTCAGATTGTGGAATACAATTCCACATAATAACCTTACTGAGAAATCAACCTCTTTCAAACGATTAATATTCAAATATCTTTTTAAAATCGCAAATCAGTGTATTCATTCATCTTAATCTAACATATTGAATCTTATTTTTTCTGGTGGTCTGTGTAGGGATGAATGACAGTAGAGACAATTGTTTAGTAAAAATATTGTAGATTTTTATAAGAAGCACCCTAATTTTAGACTCCAAATTTTTCAGATCTAAGTGCATCTTTTATATAAGGAAACATGGTAAATAATTTTCAACCTATATAGTCTATTCTGAAAGTAATGATTGTTAATGTTGTTTGCATATGCACTCTCTAATTTGCTTTTCTTCTTCAGCAGGGTGTCAGTAATGAGGCGACTGCAGGGGACAGAAATGGCTCCACTTGTAAGTAATGATTAAATTTACTTAATTTACTTGGTTGTGTAACCATTTCTTGTTTGAAAAGCTTCTATGCTGTGCCATCCTGAAGTAATTGGTTAATTTAAATNTTATTTCCCTAGAGCTTCAGTGTGGAGGAGGTACTTCAAGGGTCGAATGGCTGGGCATAGTCCATGAAGCAGAGAGTGGCATCTTGTACTCATTTGTTCCATTGATGATTTCTTGTAGTGTGTGGTTGTGGTCCATAGTACTGAATCCTTTGCAGTATCCAGCTTGTTTTCTCTGGCAGCTGCTAGGGACATCTTCAGAGGTGCAACTATTACTCTCGTGAATGTTTTGTAAATAACAGGAAGGAGACTGATGGGGCAGTAATTCTTCAAATCTTCCTTACTTCCGTTCTTGTTCAAAAGTTCGATTTTTGTATGATTCCAGTCCTTCGGAATTCTCCCTTGTCTAAAGCAATCAGTAAATACTAGCACTAAAATGGGAGGAATCTCTGTTGAACCAAGTTTCAGATATTCTACCAATACTCCATTGACCCCACCTGTCTTTCCATTCTTCATCTTTTTGATGGCCTCCATTACTTCTTTTGGAAGAATAGAGGGGGATTTTGTGATTTCTGTCTTTCTTCTTGGTTCTCCTCTTCAAAATTTTGTTTTGTACAAGTTGGTGAAGTATTGTGCTACTGTCCTCAGTATTGCTTGTCTATTGCAAATTGTTGTGCCATCTTCTTTCTGTATGGCTAGGATCTGTTTCTTTCCATTTGCTAGGCATTGTCTAATCTTCTTCATGCTGGTGTTGTTTTCTATAGCTGAAGAGATTTTTGCTGTCCTACTGCTAGTGGGTGTTAACCACTGTCAATATTTGGCCAGAGATTTTGTTGAAGCATAATGGATCCTGGGCTATGTATCATCTCCAACCTCCATTAACACTGTTCAGCCCCAATGAGGTAACTGTGTTAGTATGAGGATGGGTTAAATTCTTTTGTATAACATCGTTCATAAGCAAAGCTGAGATTCCTATGGGTAATTTTAGCATACCAAAATCAAAGAGAGAGAGAGAGAGCACCTTGCAATATTATAATCCTGTGAATGTTACTTTGTTACTAAAAAGGAATCGTTTTACTGTTTCAGCTAACAAGCAATTTTTTTCATATTGAGCCTATTGCAAGAACCATTGATTATGTGAGTGTAAGTAATAATGCTGAAAATTTTGCTTTTTATGATATTTTTAGGTTGAACATTTTACCTAAAATTTAGGGGCATAATTTTTGTATTATATTGACTGTGACACTTTGCTTTCGTCAAATTAATTCTGTTCTAATATATTAGCACTAACATATGAAAAGGAAATATTGTGATAATGAAAACAATTTTTTCACTTCACACCCTATTAACTCTACCAGAGACTTCGTTAAAGTCTTATTTTCAATTATTAATCTTATATAAGTCACATCCTCTATTCTCTAAATACCTTTCCCATAAGTTTCTCTTTTTCAATATTGCATCAGTATTATTATTTTCTTTTGTTATGAGCAATTTTTGATGACTTTCTGCACTTCTGCATACATCTTTTGTTACTATTTTACCATTAAAAGTTCTTACATAAATATTTATACCCATCTCTTTAGTGAAAACACTACCTATAATTATGGATAGGGTTTATTGCGTGATACTATGAGATAACTTCCTGTCATATGCAAAAGAAAAATTGTGCGACAGTCAACATAATACAAAAAAATTATTCTGCTGAATTTTAGATGAATATTCAACCTGAAAAAAATTCAGAAAGCAGAAATTTCAGCATTAACACTCACTGTTACATCTTTATGTTGTCAATGGTTGAAGTTCCTATCAATCAGCTTAACCTTGCCTAGATGGTTGTCTAGATGATGCAAAAAAACCTATTTTCAGTGAGTTATCTCAGTTGCAGAACAAAGTAACCTTGGAACCATACCAATGGTGCAAGGCTCTCTTTCTCTTTGATTTTGGTATGCTGAAATTATCCATAGGAATGTCAGCTTGGCATATGAATAATGTTAGTTAAAAGAATTAGCTAATTATTGGCAGTTAATGAGGTCAAAGCGACTTAAATTCGTGTCATGTTCAGGTCTGCGCTGAAATGAAATACGGTTTCTGGAACTAAACACAGGTTTTTTCCAGCACCCAGTTGAAAAGCATACATCCTCATCATTTTCCTACTCACCTGCAAAGCATGTAGTACCAACAGAAATTATAAGTATACTGTTTGGTCACTGGAGCAGTGACGAACACACCTACAGGTGTATGCAGGTGACTTCACGTGACTTGTGTTTCTTCCAGATTGAATGAAGTGTGCTATTATATCTTTGAGATAAAGATTTGCTATTTGTTGTTGTGAGGTAAAGAAAGTTAATAATAAGTTAAAAGATGTGTTCTGGCCGTGGTGGCGGAGTGGTTAACGTGCTAGTGTCCCAACACTAAGGTCCCGGGTTCGACTCCTGACGAACCGGATTTTTCCATTTAGGGAATGGTTGTGTGTGTTTGTGAATAGTAATAATTATTAAAATGGATGTAATTGGGGTTAACCTGTTTCCATTGGAGAAATTATTATTATTCTGTTCAGTTCTACATAAAAAAGCAACTCTGTGGTATTGGTTTTTTTGCATTTGTTTTGTGGTTGATTCATCTGCTTTCATTGTATTTATAACTCCTATAATTCATGGAAAGATGATGATTGCAGACAGAATTGTCCAGACTGTTAATTTCTCTTAATCCTTCACGTTGGTGATCATTCAGTTTTACTTGTTGTAAAGTTATTAGAATTGTTTCATGTGATAATTTTTGTATAACTTTCTCTGCAATAAAGGTAACTCTTTCCTGGTTTATTTGCTTTCCACCTGTTTGTGAAGGTTTCCATAGATATTTCCAAAGGAGGGGGACTGAGAAGAGAATATGGGATGGAATGGAGAAGGGAGGGAGAGAGTGAGTAGGAGATGGAGAATTATTTCTAATGAGTTGAAACTTTGAGTGCGTTGACAATGTTCAGTTTAAGCAGCAAAAAGTAGAAGACCATAAGGTTTACTAAAACATGCCAAACTCTTAGTTTTTGTTCTGTTTGATCATCAAAATTAAAATTTTAGATATTGTGAATTTACTGCTTGTAATGTACCACTTTGTTTTCTGAATCATAATCTATATCTGTTTTTTTTGTCTTTTGGAAATATATTTTTAATTAGATTATGTTGTGAATTTTATGGTTGTTTGTGCCTCCTGAAAATAAGCAAATGCTTTCTATTTGGATCTTGTATAATTAATGAAAGTTTTATACTGGTTTTTTGAGTGCTTTCTGAGGTAATAATGGTAGATATTCTTTTATTCATGACATTTTATGAAATAACCTTAATTTGATAGAGTAGGACCTATGGGACAAATTTATGGTTCAAGGGGGCAAGAGAAAGTGGAGTTTCTTTAGATATGTTTTTGCAAAGGATCATAGGAATTTTATATGTTAGCTCACTTAGTATTAGGCTAAAATAGTTTTGCGGACTTTGGAACTAAACATTTTCACTTATGATTCATAAGGAATTTTGGTAAAAACCTTAGGGGAAGGCTTTTCCTTTATGTATTNAAAATACCGGTTCTCGATCGGGCTGCAAATTTGTCCTTATTAGGAGTCTTGTCCAGGACGTATACTCTTGATCCGAAAATGTGAATGTGGCATAAATCCGGAGTGTTGCCATTCCATCTTTCAAACAGCGTCTTCCCAGTTAGACTGCTAGTTGGACAACGATTTCTGATGTAAGCAGCCATCGTTACTGCCTCTGACCAAAATGATGTTGGTAGACCAGACTGTAAAATCATACACCTCGGCATCTCCAGAAGTGTTTGGTTCATTCGTTCCGCAACTCCGTTTTGCTGTGGTGTATGTGCAACAGTGAATCTTCTTTTGGTCCCTTCTCTCGCAAGAAAAGCATCAAACAGTCCATTGCAATATTCTCGACCATTATCGGATTGCAAACATTTGATATGCTCTCCCGTCTGATTCTCGACGAATCGTTTGTAGTGCTTAAAAGCCTCGAACACGCCACTCTTTTGCCTTAGTAGATAAACTTTGCACCACCTCGTGCTGTCGTCAATAAACGTGACGAAGAATCTTGCTCCACCTGAAGATTCCTTCCTCATTGGTCCTACAACGTCCAAATATACTATTTTTAGTTTCTCGGAACAAGGTTCCCTTCTTTTCGGAAAGGGTCTCGAGATCATTTTTCCTTGCAGACATATTTCGCACTGGGAAATTTGATCATAATCTATCTCAAGATTATCCGCTCCGCTATCCCGGAGGATTTTAATTACATATTTGTAATTCAGATGTCCCAAGCGTTCATGCTATTTCCTAATCTCTGATTGCCTTTTCGATGTTACTACGTTAGCTCTTGCATTGGACCCTTCTCTTAGGTAGTAAAGATCGCCTCTTCGACCAGCTGTCATTGTAACCTCTCTGTTAGGATTCAAAACGACCACAATGTCCTCTTTAAATGTAACGCTGTAGCCTTTGTCCGTAATTTTTGAGACTGAAACAATAATAATAAAGGACTTTATTCAGCGCGAGATTGAGACTAACAAGTCTCTTCTTACATCTAACCCTTACAGGGTTTAGAACCTAACCAAACAAGGTTGTTCAGAAGGTCAGGAACATACAAAGTATCTTTAAATTCGACCAACCTCCTATCATTTTCGTTGACTGCGACGATTCTAACGGTACCCTTTCCCTTCACGCTCGTCGATGACAAATTTGCTAAGCTCAGATTTCCCTGAGACAAGGAATCCATCCATTGGAAGCTATCCTTCTCGCCACACAAATGAGAGGTGCAGCCGCTATCCAAAATCCATGAATTCCTCCCCTTTCTGTCATTGCCGATGTTGTCCGCTTCTTCTGCTATCGAGGTTTTACATTAAATGCCGGGTAACTATCATCTGCATCCTCCTCAACAAGTTTGGCTTTTGATCGATGATGTGCATTACCCGAAACTTTTCTGTTCTTGCAAATGACTGCTTTATGTCCTGCTTTGTGACAACGAAAACATCGAAATTTAAATTTCTCTTGCTCAGGCCCCTTTAAGTTCGGTCCCCTCTCTTCGGACTTCAGCCTAGATGCCTTAAATCTGCGACGACTTGCCACCATGGCATCTCCGCATTCAAGAACATTAGCTTGCTTTCTGGCATCTGTTTCTTCCAAGATTTTAACCTTAAGCTTGTCCACGGTAGGCAATTTATCTCTTGACTCAATTGCGCATCGATAATTTTCGTAACTCCAAGGAAGACTATACAATAGCATGATTGCTAGGAGATCTACGTTAATATCTACATCCATGGCTGCTAATTTATATACTGCATCAAAAAATCTTGCCATATGCTCTCTGACATCACCACCCTCTTCCATGTGTTGTAACGTTAATTGTTTCAACAGCGTCACCTTTCTCACGGGCCCTTTTGATGCGTAAATCGACTCCAATTTCAGCCATACATCTCGCGAAGACTCACATCCACGAATCTGCAATAATTCCGAAGGACTAATCGACAATATCAAGTCAGATCTGGCTTTCTTATCCGAAACAAACCATACCTTCCGTCTAGCTTCTGCCGCCAATGTTTCTGTACCGGTCCCTTCCTCAGGTAAAGGAATTTCACCACTCACATATCCCCAAGTGTCGTTCTTGATCAGCAACGCTTCCACTTGCATCCTTCATGTGTCGTAATTATCCTTTGACAACAACTCAATGCGAGAAGAACTAAGATTCAAGATGGACATGTTGAAGAACCACGTGGAGCGACCTCACTCTCAAACTCTTCACACATGCTCACTTTTCAGCACATCTGGGCCCATAACCTGTTAGATGTCATTCTTAAATGAGTACTGAGATGTTTCCAATAACACTATTTATTGTTGAGAAGATACACATTCAGCATGGCTAGGCATAAGAGGCTACTGCTTCATCATCACGTGCAGAAACTGAAGTGAAAAAGGAACAAAAAATGCCGACCCACTATGCGGGCAGAAAAGATACTACAAACAATGTAAAGCCAAAAATAAACCTTGTGGTTTGCACAGTGGCAAAGTCAAATCATCATAACAGTTAACCTGTTTCCATTGGAGAAATTAGTATTATTATTATTCTGTTCAGTTCTACCTAAAAAAGCAACTCTGTGGTATTGGTTTTTCTGCATTTGTTTTGTGGTTGATTCATCTGCTTTCATTGTATTTATAACTCCTATAATTCATGGAAACATGATGATTGCAGACAGAATTGTCCAGACTGTTAATTTCTCTTAATCCTTCCGCTCGGTGATCATTCAGTTTTACTTGTTGTAAAGTTATTAGAATTGTTTCATGTGATAATTTTTGTATAACTTACTCTGCAATAAAGGTAAATCTTTCCTGGTTTATTTGCTTTCCACCTGTTTGTGAAGGTTTCCATAGATATTTCCAAAGGAGGGGGACTGAGAAGAGAATATGGGATGCAATGGAGAAGGGAGGGAGAGAGTGAGTAGGAGATGGAGAATTATTTCTAATGAGTTGAAACTTTGAGTGCGTTGACAATGTTCAGTTTAAGCAGAAAAAAGTAGAAGACCATAAGGTTTACTAAAACATGCCAAACTCTTAGTTTTTGTTCTGTTTGATCATCAAAATTAAAATTTTAGATATTGTGAATTTACTGCTTGTAATGTACCGCTTTGTTTTCTGAATCATAATCTATATCTGTTTTTTTTGTCTTTTGGAAATATATTTTTAATTAGATTATGTTGTGAATTTTATGGTTGTTTGTGCCTCCTGAAAATAAGCAAATGCTTTCTATTTGGATCTTGTATAATTAATGAAAGTTTTATGCTGGTTTTTTGAGTGCTTTCTGAGGTAATAATGGTAGATATTCTTTTATACATGACATTTTATGAAATAACCTTAATTTGATAGAGTGGGACCTATGGGACAAATTTATGGTTCAAGGGGGCAAGAGATAGTGGAGTTTCTTTAGATATGTTTTTGCAAAGGATCATAGGAATTTTATATGTTAGCTCACTTAGTATTAGGCTAAAATAGTTTTGCGGACATTGGAACTAAACATTTTCACTTATGATTCATAAGGAATTTTGGTAAAAACCTTAGGGGAAGGCTTTTCCTTTATGTATTGTTTTCTCTATTACTGCATTAATTTAATTATCATATTTCCCATTGTATTAGACAATCCCACATACTTATGTATGTATGTGTGTGTGTTTTTGCATAATGCTATTCTGTTATTCTTTAAGCAATCAAGTAGATGTCCGCTTTGATTTGTTTTATTACGGACAGTAGAAATTACATTGATAAAACGTTTGCAACTTCATAATATTCTGACTTCTTTCTATGCTGTCATTTATTCATTTCCTTCCAGAACTGGTAACAAATCATTTCTTATTCAAAACTTATTGGTAACAAATTATTTCAGATTGTGGAATACAATTCCACATAATAACCTTACTGAGAAATCAACCTCTTTCAAACGATTAATATTCAAATATCTTTTTAAAATCGCAAATCAGTGTATTCATTCATCTTAATCTAACATATTGAATCTTATTTTTTCTGGTGGTCTGTGTAGGGATGAATGACAGTAGAGACAATTGTTTAGTAAAAATATTGTAGATTTTTATAAGAAGCACCCTAATTTTAGACTCCAAATTTTTCAGATCTAAGTGCATCTTTTATATAAGGAAACATGGTAAATAATTTTCAACCTATATAGTCTATTCTGAAAGTAATGATTGTTAATGTTGTTTGCATATGCATTCTCTAATTTGCTTTTCTTCTTCAGCAGGGTGTCAGTAATGAGGCGACTGCAGGGGACAGAAATGGCTCCACTTGTAAGTAATGATTAAATTTACTTAATTTACTTGGTTGTGTAACCATTTCTTGTTTGAAAAGCTTCTATGCTGTGCCATCCTGAAGTAATTGGTTAATTTAAATGGTAGTGTGTATCAGTGGTTTGGTTATTCCTTAACACATTTCTCAACAAGGTACGTGTAAGAGTTACACCTCTCAAAAGTTTTCAGAAAGAAAGCCCTTGGTAGTCTTAGTGAAAACAGTGTTTCATATGGATCTCAAATCTTATATTGAAATGTAATTTCTCTGTCTCATCTATTATATATAGATGCTTCTCAGATATAGGATACAAATTCTGAAGCTGAATGAAAAAACTCACTGACCTGAAGATTATTTTGCCTAAAGACCCTGAGTTTGTCACTGAGGAAAAAAAAACTCATCAATCCTAGGTGTCATGGGTATGATGCTAGAGGGCACTAAAATCTGTAGTTTTCCTGTAAGGATGCATTGCATGGTTATTTAGAATGAATATTCTTATGAATGAATATTGTAACCCTGGGAATATTCAAAAGGGGAAATGACAAAATGTAATGGACAACGATATCAAGTAATATGGTCATTGGCTCCAAGCCATGCAGCTTCCTTTTCTCTGTGGGAATTACTCTGAGGTGAACCACTGGACCTATTTCAATAGTCAACTTATACAAGGGTAAGGTGAAAATTTCTTGGCCTGACAATGAAAGACGGCGATTTTCAGTTAAAAAATTATTTTATTTTTCTACATAATCTCCCTCGACTTCAATGCACTTGGTCCAGTGTTTCTCCAACATCAGTATTCCTTCCCGGAAGTGAGAGTCTGGAAGGCTGTGAAAATATCCATTTACAGCCATCTCAACTTCTTCATTCGAAGTGCATCCCAGAAAAAATGTTTGGGAACAGATGGAAGTCTGAGGGTGCTAAATTAGGAGAATAGGGGGGATGGCCGAGCAAATCATACCCTAAATCCCGTAGTTTTCCCTCTGCCAACACACCCTTGTGAGTAGGTGCGTTTTACTAGTGAAATATGATTTTTTTCTTCTTCAAGACAGGCCTCGTGAATTTTGGCATCCAGCTGGTCAAGAAAGTTGGAGTAACATTCGCCTGTAATTGTTCTGCCTTTTTCAAGGTAATCAATTGACAGGATCCCAAAACACACTGGCCATGACCTTCCTGGCAGATGCGATCAAATTCGCTTTCTTTGGCGCTGAACCACTGGCTTCCACCCACTGCTTTGACTGCTATTTTGTTTCTTTGTAGTGGTGGACCCATGTCTCATCCATGGTGACAAATTGCCACACAAAATCGGTCGGTGCCCTCTTGAATTGGTCCAAACATTGCTGCGAAAAGCGCTTGCACATTTGCTTTTGATCGGCATTCAGCAAATGCGGCACCCACCTTGCACAGAGCTTTAGCATCCCCAATTCTTTGTACATGATGTTTCATACCCTTTCTTCCAATGTCCCTACGGCCTTATCTATCTCAGTCACCTTCACTCTCCTGTCGTCCAACACGATATCGTGCACCTTTTCGATGATTTCCGGTGTGGTAGTGGTTTTTGGCCGTCTTTCATGTGGGTCATCTTCGAGGGATGTGCGACCACGTTTAAATTCAGTTGCCCACTTTTTAACGGTTGACATTGAAGGAGCGGAGACCCTGTACACTATTGTCAAATTCAGATGAATTTCCATAGGGGTTTATCCATCATATCATGGATATTCAAGTTTATCCATTTTAATGAAAAACATGAAAGACGTCTTCTGCAACAATAACAACAATACGTGTAAAAAAACTACTTGAGAGAACAAGTTGAAACTTTTCTTATGAACTAATAACACGTGCACTCAGGCAGGGATCATAAATTTTTGCTGATTGGAATGCAATCTCTGTGTCAGGCCGAGAACTTTTCACCTTACCCTTGTACAAAGGTGACTGCAACACAGTATTACAAGGAAAGGGATCTTTAATATATGTATAGGCATTGCAAAAAATTAGTGTGAATAAAGTGACCTTACTTTTGACTCTTGTCACTCAAAATGCTCATCAGTTAGAAATCATAGGGAATCTTGGAATAAGTCATCCAAGATGCTCAATCTTTCGTTGGCAAACTGAATGTTTAC
>KZ309912.1:6612-19690 GCA_000376725.2 Ladona fulva
TCTGGCCGTACTTCGTGGAAAGACATAATGAAATAAAGAAAAAGACTTGGTGATTTCCACAAGATATATTTAAAGACACTACCGGTTTCGGCGAACAGCCATCATCAGGTGAGGTTACAAAGTAACATGCAGGACCTTATATAGGGGCTAACTTGGAAGGGAGAGTAAGGAGAGGGGAGCAAATATTATGAGCAAAAAGAAGGCCTTGCTATAGGTTCTCCTCTTTCTCCCCTCCATTCAGAAATTTTCATGGACCACTTAGAAGAAAAATTATTTTCCTCTGGCAATAAATTAGTGAATAATATTTTATTTTGGCAACGTTTTGTTGACGATATTTTTTGTGTATGGGATGGTATGGTTCGCCAGATCTCTTCATTTTTAACATTTTTGAATTCCCTCAACCCTAATATTCAGTTCACTTCCGAACTTGAGATGAATGGTGTTTTGAATTTCTTAGACCTGTCCATAAGTCTTGTGAATAATAAGGCATCTTTCGAAATTGTTCGTAAAAATAGTTATACTGACCATTGCATTCCTTTCTCCTCTTTCCACCACCACTCTCATAAGCACGCTGCCTTCCACTCCTTAACTCATCGGCTTCTGAATGTTCCTCTTTCCCCTCAAGCTTACAAAAGGGAACTAGACACTATCAAAACAACAGCCATCAACAACAGTTTTTCGAGTGATTTGGTGGAAAAACTCGTTAAGAAGAAATATAAGAAATCCACTTTAGCCTTGATCTTCCATTCCCTCTCTCCCATTGACGATCCCAAACAAAAATGGGTGAAACTTCCATTTTTGGGAAATATTTCATACAAGTTACAAAATCTTCTCCCCAAGAAGTTAAAAGCAGCCTTTTATACTCACTCCAACCTCCAGCAGTCTTTATCTCATCCAAAAGACAAAAGGGATACTTCCTCATTGTCGGGGGTTTATGAATTATCCTGTGAGGACTGCCCAATGACCTACGTGGGTCAGAGTGGTCGCCCCATTAAGATTAGGGAGCAAGAACACCTATGGTGCTACCGCCTGAAGAACACTGCTTCCTCAGCCTTCGCAGCCCATTTGGTGGATAATGGACATCAGAGCACGTTTTCCGCAAATCTTCTCCACAGGCTGCCCAAAGGGAAGAAGTTGAATGCGATGAAAATAATAGAAATCACTTGTGCAACGAACCTAACCAATGAAATTACCTTTCCTAACCCCTCCCCTCTCCTTACTCTCCCTTCCAAGTTAGCCCCTACATAAGGTCCTGCATGTTACTTTGTAACCTCATCTGATGATGGCTGTTCGCCGAAACTGGTAGTGTCTTTAAATATATCTTGTGGAAATCACCAAGTCTTTTTCTTTATTTCATCATCAGACAAGTTTGTTCTCAAATTGTTCTTCACATATTTCATTCTTTAAAATGTTTGTTCACACAAGTATGTTGTTCCAAAGAGTGAAAGGTACCTTGATGCAAAATTTTTCACATTAGGAAAGTCTTCCTTGGGCAAAAACTGGTAAAAACCCACCAGTCCTTCTTTGAACTTGTCCCTTGTGGAGGTCATTTGCTTGCAACTCAATGACCTCCAGCTGCAGTAAATCTGAGCAGCTGGCCACATCTGCTTCAAATGGGTTTCGATACAGTCTCTGTTGAAATCTCTGTTGTCTCTGACTCTGGTGAAAACCACTCCTGAAACTGTAGCTGGAGGTCTTTGATGATCTCACATGCAAATGACATGGGGAACTCAGCTGTTGCTTCAGCCATGAAGACCTTGCACTGCTGAAAGTGCATCAATTTGTTGGCCTGTACTTGTTCCAAAAACAAGACAATTTTAGATCTGAAGGCATTTAAGGTGGGTGTATTGGTCAGAAACTAGATTTTTCTCTCCTTGTATTTTAAGGTTCAGAAAATTTAAATGACTAGGTATCTCTGCAGCAAAGGCCAATTTCCATACCCACTCTTCAACAGACAGTAATGGCTGTGGCTTGCCTTTACTTTCCAGGAAATCATCTATTTCCTTTCTCAATTCGAATACTCTACTCAGAACTTTCTCACAACTTAGCCATCTTACTCGTACTGCCGTGTTACATGGTAAATCTTGCGATTCTGTGTCTGTATCTTTCAACGTGTCTCTGAACTGTCTATGGTTGAGCCCACGTGACCTTATTAAATTCACCATCTTCACCACAGGATTCAGTACACTGCAAATGTCCACATATTTAGCACACAAAGCTTGCTGGTGAATAATACAGTGCAGGAACATTGGTTGTGGAATGTTTTTCTCATTACACATCTGCTTCACTTGTCCAACCAAGTCTTTCTTTATGCCACTCATGTTCTTTCCTCCATCAACAGTCAGGCAACTGAGGTTAGTCCAGTCCAAGTTATAATCAGCAAATGTTTTTACAATTCATTGAATATATCCTCTCCGGTAACAGTGCCATACATGCTATGTAGAGAAGTCTTGTGTTATGTACATGTCTTCATCCACACCTCTAATGAACACTAGCAGTTGAGAGGTAGAACAGCTGTCCAGCAATTCATCCATTGCAATTGAAAGATGGTGAAACTTGCTTGCATTTTTTGCTATTTGAGTCACAATGTTTTCACCCAGGTCTGCAACACTACGGGCAATAGTATTTGCACCCAAAGCTACATTTTTAAATTGTTTTGACTTTTCTGGGCAAAGTTCCTCAGCCACCTCCAACAAACATTCCTTCACTACTTAACCATCTGTAAACGGTTTGCCACTTTTAGCCAGGACATAGGCAACTTTATAGCAGGCCTTAGTGAAGGATTCATTTTCAATTGAGGATTTACTGAACAATGTCCTCTGAGATGTGAGTAGATTTTCTAATTTAGAAAATTTTTCTGCATGGACTTTACTCTCTAACTGGGCATATTTCTCCTGATGTATGCTTTGATGATGACGGCACAGGTTGTATTCTTTCATCACAGCCACAGTTTTGTTACAAATCACTCACAATGCTTTCCTGCCGGATTTGATGAAGAAGTATTTCAAACTCCATTCTTCTTTAAATTGCCAACACTCATCATCTGTTTTTCTTTCCCTCTTCTCGGCACTAAAATAAAGTGACTTCAACATGAATAAATAGTGAAACTGAAAGTATCCTGCACACAATATCACTCAAAAAACCTGATTATGCAAACTAATTTTGTTTCGCAATTATAGCTGCAAATGACAGGAAACAATTTTTTAAACTTCTTATAATTTCTTAAGTTAAACTTACCTGAATATAGTCTGCAAATGTATCCACTTATGGTTGAGAGATTGTTGCTTTTAATGCTTCCTCTTCAGAATATTCGGAAAATTCTTGTTAAACTAACAAAATTCCCAATACTTTATACACACTGATAAGTAATTAGGGGAAGGAAATTATCACCAAATAAAATAGAGTGCAACATGTTTTGCAATTAGACGCTAACTGACACCAACACCTCATTGCTTCAGTCAACCGCAACTGGCAAACTGATCAAAATAACCAAGTCTTGAACATTTAAAAACTCTGCCACTAGGTGGCGTTATATCATCTCATTGACTGTGAACAGTAGTAGAAAAAGTAAGCAGCGAATAAGGTTTTGCAATGCAGTGATCGGTTTAAAAACATAACGCACTACTGCACGCCTCTTAATTGCGTGCCCTTTTAATTCGGTAAAAACATAACATCCATGTAAGCGGCGGCTGATCTTGGCAGGATACATGTAAATTTCTGTAATTTTTTTCTGTAGATAAAAAGGTATCCACTGGCCGGATGAGAGGGCCTCATGGGCCACATCTGGTCCATGGTTTGTGCTCTAGATGGATGGCTCTAGATGGTTGTTGGCTAAATATTTAGCCAACAACCATCTTCTCACTAAGTTTATATAATTAATATATTACAGTTCCAATAAATATTTTGGATTATCAATAATAGTTAATGACACTTTTGCAACATTCAATCATAAAAATTGTATGTATATTACTTGCTAAGTGATGTTAATTACTTATATATGTGGTATAATTGGAAAATTCAAAGAATTTTTGGTTTTCTCAAAAAAATCTATAATTATTCATTGATACCAATGTTGTCCCCTTCAAAATATTCCCCCTCAAATGCAATACATCTATGCCAGTGCTTTTGCCAATCCTTGTAGCACTTCTGGTACACAGTTCTTGGTATGGCATTAAGCTACTTCAACAAATCTGTCTTGATCTACTCAATGTTGGCAAAACGTCATCCTTTCAAGGTTTTCTTCAGTTTTGGAAATAGGAAGAAATCACAGAAGCCATGCCTGGTGAATAGGGTGGTTGAGGCATCATAATGGTGTTGGTTTTTGCCAAAAATTCACAAACAAGCAATGAGGTGTGAGCTGGTGTGTTATCGTGGTGCAGTTGCTACGAATTGTTTCACCACAGGTCTGATCATTTCTTTCAGATTGCTTCACGCAAACAGCATAGAACTTCCAGATAATATTCTTTATTGACCATACGACCTGCTGGCAAGAACTCATGATGCACAAGGTAATTGAAATCGAAGAAAACCACAAGCAGAACCTTCACATTCAATTGTACCTGACGTGCTTTTTTGGTCTTGGTTCTTCAGGAAGTTTCCATTGGGAAGACTGGGCCTTGGTTTTGACGTCATACCCATACACACGTTTTATCACCCATTTAATAAGTTCTGGATCATCATTGACTTCATTCAGCAACTCTAGAGCAATGTTCATTCAGTGCTGCTTTTGGTCAAAATTCAACAATTTTGGGACAAATTTTGCTGTCACCCATTTCATGCCCAAAACATCCGTAAAAATTGCTTGGCATGAGCCAAATGATATGCCAAGCTCATCAGCAACCTCTCTGATAGTGATTCAGCGATCGTCCATGATCATTTTCTTCACCTTTTCGACGTTATCATCGGTTGTTGATGTACTGGGACGTCCAGGGCACTCGTCATCTTCGGTGTCTTCATGACCCTCTTTTTGTATCACTTTTAAAAGCTTGTTTTATTCATCGATCATTCACCAAAAGCAACATTTAAAATTTCCAATGTGGTGCAGCACTTTACTCCATTTCTAATGCAGAATTTAATGCAAATTCTTAGTTTCATTTTTCCTGCAAGCAAAAATCGCCAATCACAGTTAAAGAGTTGTAACCTTGTGACTGCCAACAATAGAGTAATCTATCAAAATGGCTGCCCTTAACAATGTGTGTTAGGGACAGTGTACCAATACACAGGAAAAAAATGTTGACAATCTAAATAATACAGGCTGGGAAATTTAAAGATTCAACATATTTTTATCACTATTAATGTTACCCAGGAAGTAAGACAGAGGATAGCTATGGGAAAAAAACATTCGAGAAGGTGAAAGGACTTCTTACAGGATGTAAAATTCCAATAAATCTGAGAAGAAGATTTGTTAAATGTTTTGTATGGAGTGTGATTACTTATGGCAGTGAAACATGGACAATTAAAAAGAAAGAAGAAAAGTACTTAGAAAGTTTTGAAATGTGGTTGTGGAGGAAAGTGCTTAAGGTGAAGTGGAATGATAAAATTAGAAATGAGGAAGCACTGTTGAGAATAGGAGAGAAAAGAAAGCTGTTGAGGGAAATCAAAAAGAGGAAGACAGCTTGGTTGGGACACATACTACACCGAAGTTGCCTACTTAGAAGAATTATTGAAGGAGAAATAGAAGGGAAACAAGTAAGGGGAAGAAAAAGACTGGGAATGCTGGATGACTTAGAAAATGGCCGAAGTTACAGGCAAATGAAAGAAGATGCTCAGGACCAACTGGAGGGCATCCAGTTGAAACCTGTTGGAAGACAGATTGCACTAAAAAGAAGAATAATGTTATATAACATATGAATTGACAACAACATTAAACAATGAGATTGGGAGTCATATTAAAGTCTCAATATGATTTTGAGAGCAGGTTTTAACAAAATTTCTAATTCAAATTTGCTGAAAAAAACAAAGCTAGCAATTGGAGGTAATGAACCATTTGCGTTTACTATTGGAAATATTCAGAAGCCATAATTAAGTTGTAAATTCTGTAAATCTTCTAACAGGCAATGAATAAATTTTTGAACAATGGATGAGAGAATTTACCCTTGGAAATAATAATCAATATGATCTGACACTACTTCATGGAACGTCATTTTAATAAATGAGACAGTGAACTTTATGGATGAAGTCTTCTTGGGTTTTCCACAAGGTCAGGTAAGTAGTTGCCGATGTTTCGATGGCAGAGTCAGTTATCGAAACGTCAGCAACAGGAAAGCACGAAACCCTAGTGAACTTTATTTTTTCCACACCATTTTTATTTATGACCGGTTTCGGCATACAGCCATCGTCAGGTACACTCAGCAGAAAAAGAGTGAATTTAGCCCTCAGGATATATATTCTCTGTTTTCCATTGAGTGCACCTGACGATGGCTGTATACCAAAACTAGTCTTGAATAAAAATTGGGCAGAAAATACAAAGTTAACTGTGTCATTTATTACTTGGAAATGGGATTTTTTTTATTCCAGAGATTTCAGAAAATGCAGTTTTCCAGAGATGTAATTCTAAAATAAACAATTCTGTTACCCACATTTCATTATAATTATTTCATAATGACTACTAATAATAACTGAATAATGAAGATTTTAATTATTAGTTTTTAAATATAGTCACTGTGGATGCAATGTTTAGACATAATTTCACGTTTACCGTATTCTATGAATAGCAGTATTATTGCCTAGTTCTGCCTTTGCCCATCCTTTATGGATACATAGGCACAGTAGCCCATATGCAATAAACTATATGAGGGTGTACATTTACACAATGTAATAACCAGGTATATAGTAGATGCTGAGCTGTATGGGTACTGTCCTTCAGTTTTAGATAAGATTTCATTAATAGCATTAAAATTAGTAACATTCCCAAAATTTATGATCCAAAAACTTTCTCTGCACTTGTGACTTACAGTGCTTCTACACAAAAACACTTTTGTGACTAGATTGAGAGCAAAGCCAGAATGTCACCAAGTAAACACATTGGTAGACTGATATTGCTTAACTTGAAGGGAGTGTAATCACTCTACCTGCAACTGACAAGTGGACGTCACTATTCAAGTGTTGCATACTACTCTATCGAAATTTCAGCTAGATGAAATTTTTTGCCAGTGTTGCAATACTCCTTTCATTCCTATGAAAGAGATGGATTCATTTTACATTCAGATCATAAGTAAATTATTTAAACCTTATTTAAAATGTTCTCTCGCCGTTAACCAGGACTCAATCATGCAAACATCTATTAAATTTCCAGTGTTATTTCCCCTTTTGAAAGATTTTTAAATGTTGTCTGCTACTCATATAATAATATGAGTAGATACCCTTTTTCCTTTGCAGTTGCAACAGTGATGGGTTTATAGAGATGACGATTTACTTCACTTATCCTTAAATATTCCCAATTGGTATACATTGGTTATGAGTAATAATTGTAAATGCTTTACTTTGATCTCTTTGGAGGAACAAATACTAATTTCAATAAGTAGTAACTCATCTTAATCAGGGTAAATTTCCTTCAGATAGTTTATTTTTCGAAAGATAATAGGAGATAACATTTATTTTTCAATACTATCAGATTTTAAGGTAATCATAGTATTTGATTTAAATCAACTTTTTCTGTGAGAATGTTGTGTGTTGCCAATAGAATTCCTGTGCACTTGAGTAGTTATCTGTCAGGATTTTCACACTTGTCAATGGTGGGAAGAATGTTATCTGAGCCCAAAGAAGCATTGCTTATATATATATTGCTGCAGATATTTCTTTAGTTGTGTGGAAAAGGCTTCCATTCAAATTTCACAGTAGTAAACTTATTGGTCTGAAAATTTAAGAACTTATCTCAAAAAGTAGTATGTGTAATGTGTTGCTGTATATCATACAACCACAAAAACATAGGTCATAAGGTAACATTATATAATAATATGTATTTCAGCGGATTTCAAAATTAAAGACCATATCCTCTTTCATTTTCAATTCATTGATTGCAAGGAATATTCCTTGCAAATTCACGTTAACACAATATAACTATAGTACTGTCAAGAAGTTTTATGCATTGATGCTTTTATTACAGAACTAAACTAGGGTGAAAATATATTGACTACATTGAAAAATAATTTTAGTAACAAACTGGTAAATCAAACGTATCAAACTATGATTTACTCCTGATGATGCACAACGAACTTAGCTTCTCTCAGAAATCAGTTTCCAAATTACAGGATTCTGTATTTTTTCTTTAAAGTCTATTATCTTCCATGGGTCACTTTTTGTTGATGTATTCTTTAATTCATATTCTTATTACGTTTTCTGTAAGTTTTCCTTGGCCTTTTAACCTTATTCATGGTACTGAGTTTTCTGTTAATATATGTGCATTTTAAGTGCTACCTTGCATATTTCTTGCTGAAAAGTTTGCCCTGTGTACATGAAAGCCATCTAATGCAATGAAAATTTTCTTTCTAATCGTATTAAGTATTAAGCCACCTAGTACTACTTTTTGTTGTTTCTGACTCAGACTTATGTTTTAGAAGGGAGTCAATATTACAAATATCTTTCTGATATAATAAAGCTCATAATTCCTGCATAACAGGTAATCCTTTTCCAGTGTATAACTGCTGTTATGCTACAACTTACATTTACTATAATAGATACATTTCATCTTTTCACCTTGAACTCTCCAATGTTTTGTGCATTCATTTAAGAACCACTGTTTTAGAGGGATCCATGGTTATAGCTTTGTTTTGATTGATTATTTTAATAAGCAGAAGTGCACACAATGTAATCACAGTAAATTATTGTTAGAAACTGATGCTTTTGCAGGGATGATAGGAGGGAATCAGCAGGAGGCAGCAACTGGTAGTCAAAACAATAGTCAATTGGATGATACCCAAGGAATCATTGGTGGAATTCAAGGGGCCTTATCTGACAATAACCCAAGTGGAAGTGCTACAAGTAGTGGGGGCAGTAATGATGCATGGAAACTCACGATAGTTCCATCTTCGTCTCAACAGCAGGTGACAAATAATAGAACAAACTCATCAGATAATGCTGCCAACAGTCAATCAGGTGGTGAGGGGTGAGTACAATCATTGTTGTTATTATTACTGTAATAAGGATATATATTTGTCCTGGCTCATACATATACATCTACATAATTTGCAAGCACAAACTCTAGGTCACTAGGTTTACTCTCAAAAGTTAGTAAGTGTTCAGTCTGTGATGTTAGTTAGGTCATCTATAATTGATAATAAAATGTATTTATTAAGCTTCTCTGGTTCTTATTAAAAAACTNGTATTTCCCGGACAGGTAGAAGTTTGAAATTCGCAATATCGATAGAAGATATAGATTTCTATCGTTTTCCGTAAAGATATTTGTGCTATAGGTCCAGGTTCAAAGCTAGGAAAATTCCTATGGACGTATTATGAATAATTCGTTTAGGTTATTATAGTTGGTGCATGGAACTCGGTGTATGGAAGGCGGAGTGCTGCAGGTGGTGTGTAATGCCTTAGTAAATCCATCTCACATTAAGCTTGCAGTATGCAAGCTGCTTTCTCTCGTACATATATACACGAGTAAAAGTTGCTTGCATACTGCAAGCTTAACATAAGATAGATTAACTAAGGCATTGTACACCTCCTGCTACACTCCACCTGCTATAAACGGACTGTCATCCTCCAACTATAATACCCTAAACGAATTATTCAAAATACGTCCATAAGAATTGTCCTAGCTTTGAACCTGGGCCTTTAGCACCCGGAAATACCATAATGAATTTTTTATGATTCTGTCATACGAACGGTCCTAGCATCGAACCTGGGCCCACACTGCAAAAATCTTTATTGCATACGATATACATTTATGTATTCTAACAACAACGTGAAATACAACTTTCTATCTTAACGCCAAATACCCTAAATGAATTCGTGAACTTAGGTCATATAAATTGGCCTAACATCGAACTAAGGACCCCAGGGTAAAAACCGTTAGGTATTTTATATATGTGTATATTCTCTATTGATGACGTGAATTTCAAAGTTCTATTTTACCAAGAAATACCTTAAATGATTTCTTGAAACTTTTGCACTAAGAATTTGCCTAGCATCGAACCTGGGTCTATAAGGACAAATATTCGTACAGCGTACGATTGAAATTTATATCTTCAATAATGTACCGAATTTCAACCTCAAACTGCCCGGGAAATACCGTTACGAATTTTTTAAAATTCGGTCAATCGAATGGTCCTAGGATCGAACCTGGGCCTTTAAGGCAAAAAGCCATAGACTTGCGATAGTCAATTATCTATTCTAACAACACCATGAATTGCAAGTTTCTATCTTAACGGAAAATGCCCTAAATGACTTCATGAACTTCTGACATAAAACTCCCCTAGCATCGAACTAAGGACCCTCAGGGTAAAAACCTTTGGGTATACTATAAAGGTGTTTGATCTCTATCGATCACATGAAATTCAACGTTCTATCATACTTAAAAATACCCTAAATGATTTCTTGATAATTTTGAACTAAGAATTTACCTAGCATCGAAAAAAATCGGTGGCTCGGTTAGGCACTTATACATTAACTAAGGTATTACACACCTTTTGATCCACTCCGCCTTCCATACACCGAGTTAAATGCACCAACTACAATAACCTAAACGAATTATCCATAATACGTGCATAAGAAATGTCCTAGTATCGAACCTGGGTCTATTAGGACAAATGTCCATATGACATACGATAGAAAACCGTATCTTTTATCGATTATGCGAATTTCAGCCTTCGACCTTACCGGGAAATCCCGTAACGAATTTTTGAAAATTCTGTCATTCAAATAGTTCTGGGATCGAACCTGGGCATTTAGTTCAAGAATCCTTACGGCATACCATAGACAATCATCTATTCTAACAACACCGTGAATTGCATGTTTCTATCTTAACGCTAAATACCCTAAATGAATTCATGAACTTCAGACAGAAAAACTGCNTTAGGAAAATTTTAAAATATGATAAAAAATAACAAAAAAAGATCAAATATACCAATTTTTCAAAAAAAACATTGCTTTGTAAGTTGTTAGTGGATGGATATGAAGTATGTGAAATTATAAATGGCACAAGATACAAAGATTAATTGATTGCATACATCTCATATTAACAATGAATTACAATTTATCTTGCACATATAATTTCACCATTTGAAATTGAAGTATAGATACTTATTTAAAAATGCTCGAAATCCAAACAAAACCTACAAGTAAAGAGGTATTTATTTCACATCATCTTCAATTTCCACTTCTTTCACATATCAGAAGTATGTGAACTTATAAATGGCAGTAGTTATTTCAGTTCTTTGATGTAATGATAGCCTATTATATTATTGTACTATTCTACAGTTCTCTGTAACATTGCAACATTTTTGGTACTCATGACTTAGGCACCCTGAGAGAGATGGGCTTTCTGGTTGCATCCACTGCAAATATGTATTATCATTAACCTCTTGATTTTCTAGTTCAAAATGAGCATCCCCAACCCACTCAGCTATTAGGTGCTAATGCATTGCTGTTGGCTATTACAATTTTACACTATTCTACCAAAGACTAAACATGGTGTCATGCTTCCAGGGGCTGCCATTAGAGTGACTCAACTTAAGTACATTCATTACATAGCTTTCAATCCAATACGTCTATGTCTATATGAGTAAATGATGCTTGCATGCTGTAAGCTTCATTTAAGATAGATTACTAAGGCATTATATACCACCTGACATACACCTACTGACATTCACAGCCCGCCATATAACTACTGCCATAAATCGCCATCCACACAAAAAGGGCCATACACCACCTACTATACTCCACTTACCATAGACCGTTTGCCATACACCAACTGCAATACACTGCTTACCATACATCACCGGCAATTTGCAGAGATTTTCAAATCTAACTATATCCGACTGGTTTCAAGACAACACCATATTCGAAAGTACCATTTATGAACTGTCAGGAAAATGATAATACACCACACTGCCATACGCCAAAGCATTTGCAGTATATGGCCAATCCTATTACGGCTTAGATGCTACTAAAGACTAACATTTAATTATTAAAGCAAATTGAAAATTGAAAGGAGCTAAAAATATTATCCGAATTGCCGCATTCTTTTTTGAGTAGCAATTAGCGTGTCCTGGCATCGAACCAATGATCAATTTAGAGGTTCTTAAACCTGTCGAAGATCATTAGCACTATCAATTTGCGCAATTGTAGCAAATTCACTGTCTGGAGCGGCGGGAGATGTCTGTTTGCAGCAGCTTCTAACACCTGGAAGATTGAATTGTGCGACTAGTGAAGACTTTCTCAAATTGCCATCCAACGTCTTGAGGAAGCAGAAGGGAGTCATTGTAGCAACTACAAGCATCTCTTCTGCCATACATGGGAAGGATAGCGAAATAGCATGGAGACTAGCTCTGGGAAAGTGGGCAGACTGTACCTTCCAGAATAAAGTAGGGTATAAAACGAACTCGGACTGCTTGTATCGTGAGGGGGTGCAGGGCACAGCTTGGCATATTGCCGTAGAATATACGAAAACAAATTTCCTATGGAAATCAGTAACAAAAACAATAAAAAAACTGACGGGAAGAACCACAATTTTAATTAGAGATATTTACTGCGGTATCAAAATAGAAAAAACTAAGTATAAGGAAATCTTAATCGCCAATTTTCTTTTAACACTTGCAAAAGTTCGATATACAAGTGCTTCACTGAATGCTCGAAAGGAAATAGAAAGGACCCAAAATACATCGAATATTTTAAAAAGAAACTGGAAAGCAGACTAATGAGGGAGTATGCATATCATAAAGGGAAAGGGACAGAAATAAAATTCGAAAGATTCTGGTGTATCAAAGAAGCAGTGTGTAAAAAAATCGCTGAATATGAGATTGAAGTGATATGCTGAAAGGAACGGAGTGACCTAAGGGAAGGTAATGAAGGGAGATCTCTTGCGGTAACAAACCCCGTCGGAGGCAAGCTGTGATAATAGATGAACTGTGATATAAAC